>CAXAQZ010000616.1:0-31962 GCA_963971145.1 Sussaba pulchella | reverse complement strand
TGGAAACTTCTGTTTCGCCTGCGGCAACGATCACCAGGGTACGCAGAACGAGAACAACGTCGGAACCGTTTCACACCTCGTGCGACCCCTCTGGGAAGCCAAAAGATTTCGAAGAACCGCTCTCTGCCTCGAACATCCGTCTCACGCTCTTCGTTTCCATTGCATCGCTTGTCAGCGGGTCACATGCGCGGAATGCATGTGGCAAGGAAATCACCGAGGACACGCTACCGAATCCGCATCCACGGCTGGAAAAAAAATTACCGGCGTCCTAATCGTCGCTCTTCGACGCGCGCGGAGTCTTCTCAATTCCCTGCTGATCGGTTACAACGGTCAATCTTTTTCCCGGGGCGAAACAAACGCGAGATCTTCGATTGACAATCGCTACTGCCATTATTACCAACACCGCTACTCGAACGACAATAGGTACGGAAAAGTAAGCATTCGTGGAAATTTAGTTTCATCAAAATTACGACTGTTACGCATATTTTTTTTTCTTCTATTCCATTGGGTTTAATTTGTTTTACGAGTAATTACGCAAATTATTTATTTTTCATATGATTTTGACATTAATCGCGATGATTTTCGAATCATTTGTTTCCCAAATTATTTCCAAATAATTTGTTTCTCATACAATTTCTAAATTATTTATTTCTCATATAATTTCGAAATTACTTGTTTCCCAAATTATTTCCAAATTATTTGGTTTCGAAATAAATGACAAATAATTTATTTTCCATTTAATTTATTTCTTAATTATTCGTTACCGCGATAATTGACAAATCATGTGTTTCCCAAATTATTTTTGAATTATTTGTTTTCCAATTCATATCCAAATTATTTCTATTCAAAATAATCAACAAATAATTCATCCCCCACATATTTCATTAACTATTCGTTCCCGAGATAATTTACACATTATGCGTGTCGCCAAGTCAATCCTAAATTATGCCATTCAATTCAATCAATCAATTCCCAATCATAAAAAAAGTAACGTAAATATTTTTTTCATTTTTTCAACGTTTGAACATCTTTTACAAAAAAATTTCGTTTCTCAAATGTCAATCTACCAAATTAAATTCAAATTAAATTAACCAAATTAAAAATCAATGAAGTGATACGAAACATTGATTGGGATGGTTCTGAATCCGATCAGAGTTGCGAACATCACCTCTGATTTTAATACGAACTAAAATTTATTGTGAAGCCGTTTTTTTGTTCTTTTTCTGCGACGATTATGAAGAAACTCTGACGAATGGTCAGAAACGATGAGAAACGATCGTTGCACCTCGAAATTGAACTCTTACGCGAGAGAAGCTCAGGAGCGAATTCGCGAATTCGCGAGACTCCAAAAAGCTCGATACTTGCTCGACGTTTTATCACTGGGCGACGAACTCGTCGCCGATGGTTCGGACGTTGAGATTCTAAGTCTCGGCAAGATTATTCTCAAACGATTGGAATTCGTAACTTCCGATTGGGACAATGGTAAGTCCGCATGGGGGAAAAAAAAATGATTGAAAAAATGTTTATCATAATGTTATATCTTCGATTTTTATTTTATTAACCTCTTATTATTTAAAAGTATCAAAAACTATTATTTTTTCATCTATTAATTCTCCTTAATTACTAATTAAGGAAGATAGTTGAATTAATTTTCGATTGTCTCGTCTTGTTTTCGAGTATCGTCGACTGATATTTTATTCAAACTATATTTCAAATGTATCGGAAGTCAATCGGTAAAAGGATTGTATGCAGTTGTTTACCAGAAAATTAAGGGATTTCCATGATTTTTTAGAGCTTTGATAACAAATTTCATTAGAATACACTATATAGTATATTATAAATAAATACGGTATACTTAGAAATAAAAAAGACCCAAAAAATTTCGTTCATATAATATTAAACGCAGTTCGTGAAAGAAAGGTTCAGCAAAATTTAGATTTTTTAAATAACGTCAATTATTCAAAAAATTACGATTTTTCGGATTTCAAAAATTAGTTTTTCGACCCTAAAAATTATTTGAAAAAAAAAAAAAAACATTTCACCAACACTTTGTTGACGAACTGCGTTTAATATCATACCGACGAAATTTTTTCTTGCAAGCCGCAAGTGATTTTTCAAAAAAAAGGTGTTTTTGGAACAACGTCAATAGTTCCCCCAAAAATGAAAATATCGTCACGAAAAAATGCATACGAGTACCTCAATATATTTCGTATGCAATGCTGTACAGTGTATCAAAATGAAATTATGTTAACGTGCCTGAAAAAATCATGGAAACCCTTAATTTTCCGGCAAAAAACTAGACGCAATCCCTTGATTTTCGTTGCTCATCGTCTTATTTTTTCCATTCTAATTTTCTAGGAACAGGAGAACATAAAGTATCCGAAAAATTTGATGATTCGAGAGCGAAACATTCGGGAATTTTTCATTGTTGCACGTTTTGCTCGAGCGGCGGAAGAAAAGAAGCTACTTGCGCGTGCGAGGGAACGATGCCGGGTGGTTACAGAGGTTGCGGACACGGACATCCGGGTCATCCCCGGGTTCGTCACTGGTCCTGCTGCGGATCGACCGATCGGCACTGTTTCTGTCGCCGTCCACCCCAGTCGCACTATCAATTGATACTCTGACAGCATATCGTGCAAAATAAATACATTTGTTTTTTTTTTTCAATATTCTCGCAACATCGCTATTATTTCTTGAATTTTGTTCTCCTCGATTCCTAATTTTTTATATTCTCCTAACGTTGAATTATTTTCCAATGCTTGTAATATTTATTTACCTTTATGAGTATGGGAATTTATTTATTTATTTATTGCGAAGGGAAAGAATCATATAATAATTGAGATTCAGGGAGACTCGCTCGAATTGCAATAATTAAAGTGCGATCCAACGAGAGCGCAGGTTTTTAAAAAAAATTTAACAGATAAAAATTGATCGAAATATATTTTTTTCCATCCTGAGAATTCTCGCATTTCTGAACCCCATCGACATATAGATATGAACCGATAATACTGCGAGAAAAAATGAAATCGTAATAGAAAGAGAGGAGACTTGGTGGGTTTATCCCTCTCTCACTCTCTCTCTCTCTCTCTCACGGAAAAGAGAGGGAGAGGGCAAAAACCCACCTAGTCTCCTCTCTTTCTATTACGATTTCATTTTTTCTCGCAGTATCATCGGTCCATATCTATATGCCCAGTCGATGTTGAACCCATGCGGGAATGTTTGATTCCCGCACTGTTCAATTACGTGAAGTAAAGCAGGAATCATACTATCTGTCAATTGTTCAGGCTCATTGCGTACTAAAATTGGTACGAAAATGTGTAATTTTCGTGTGAGGATGAAAAAAAATAGTATGTGTTGCTCGATCGCGATTGGCGATTCCCATATAAATGCGAGGCCAGTCTCGTCTCCGGATCTCGTGTGCGAATCAGCTCGACTCGCCTTCGGCTCGTCTTCGCATAACCGTCGACTCGACGCCCTAGCAGATTCGAACACCGACGAAAGCACTGAAAAACGTTCGAAAAGCACTGAAAAACGTTCGAAAAGCACTGAAAAACGTTCGAAAATCACTGAAAAACGTTCGAAAAGCACTGAACAACGTTCGAAAAGCACTTAGGGTTTTTCAAACATAAAAAGTACCAGAATTTTGAGCGAAAACACCGAAGAAGCAACGAATTTTTTATCCCGCCGCTTTTCGAACATTAAAAGCACGGAAATGTTCGTCCAAAGAACCAAAAAAGAACGGAAAAAAATGTATTCGGGGGTTTTTTAGGCGCTTGCGACCAAAATTTCGGTGCTTTTAATGTTCGAAAAGCACTCAGTGCTCATCGGTGTTTTTTCAGTCGCCGCTTTTGTTGTTTCCGTGTTTTTTTTTCGGTGCGCGAATTTGCTGGGGCATCGGCAATTCACCGCCTCGGAGTCGTCTGCGCTTACGCCTCGTGTTAGCCTCGCATTCGAGCGGGAATAAACAACTTCGCGCCCTTGCAACACAATATACTATTTCCGCGGTTTGTAATATTTATTTACCCGCGAATTTATTTATTTATTTATTGCGAAAATACATTTTCGGGCTTGTAATATTTATTTATCCGCGAATTTATTTATTTATTTATTGCGAAGATAAAGAATGAAAGAAAGAATCTAATAATTGAGATTCAGCGGGACTCGCTCGAATTGCAATAAATAAAGCGCGATCCAACGAGAGCGCAGGTTTTATTTTTTTAATATAACAGAGAAAAATTGGTCAAGATATATATTTTTTAACCGATTAGTTTGTCGTTCTTTTTCGCATCCTGAAAGTGTATCGTGGGGTCGAATCAACTCGAGCTTTAAATAATAGAAAATGTCATCCTAAAAATCTGGTAATATTCGTGAACGAAGCTCAGAGTTTCTACTTTACGATAAAATTTTGAAATATCAAGTTTTCCGGAATTATTAATTATAAAAATAATGATAAACAATTGAAATGAGGGAACTTTAAAATTTGTTGACATTCTCATCATCTCCCTCCCTCTCTCTCTCTCTCCTTCTCTTTCTTTCTCGCACGCATTCCCACACGCGCGTACATCACGATAAAAAATAATAATAAGCTGGATATCGATCAAATCCGTTTCAATCCGATATCGTGTCGGGTTTTTCATCTTCAATATTCTCGAAAGACGATGTAGACGGAACTACGCTCTCGCCGTTGGCATATTTAACCATTCCAATTTTGCACAATTCGTGCAATTGCGGCAGATGATTTTCGTTCGGAACCCCGTGTTTGAGTTTGATCATGTGGCGTTTGAGCGATGCGCTCACCAAGTCTTGATAACCGACTATCTTGGTGCGAATTTCCAACGGGTCGACCCAAATAGTATCGGCAACGTGTAGGCGAACCTGCGATTAATACATACACGTATTTTTACTATTTATGTTACGTTATTACTATTTATGTTACGTTATAATTATGTTATTTTTACGTTTATGCCGTGATCCGTCTTTTTTCGAGTTGCTGATTATTTGCGAGGAATTATTATTTTTGGATTAAACAATTATTATTTTTTTTTTAATATTTACATTTGAATCTAATTTGCGATCATTCATTGAGTCGATATTTAAATGAATTCGAGTAACATCCAGAGCGGATTTACAGTCAATGTTATAGTAAATTTACCGATAGATGCGAATTTTATCTTGGATCGGTTATTAATCGTTAATTTTACGAAAATCAAAATTTTTTTCACGCGAATAATAATAATAATAATAATAATAATAAAAACAATAATAATAATAATAATAATAATAATAATAATAATAATAATAATAATAATAATAATAATAATAATAATAATAATAATAATAATAATAATAATAATAATAATAATAATAATAATAACAACAACAACAACAACAACAACAACAACAACAACAACAATAATAATAATAATAATAATAATAATAATAATAATAATAATAATAACAACAACAACAACAACAACAACAACAACAACAATAATAATAATAATGATAATGATAATAATACTAATAATAATACTAATAATGATAAAAATAATAATAACAATAATAGAAAATAATAATAATAATAATAATAATAATAATGATAATAATGATAATAATAATAATAATAATAATAATAATAATAATAATAATAATAATAATAATAATAATAATAATAATAATAATAATAATAACAACAACAATAATAATAATAATAATAATAATAATAATAATAATAATAATAATAATAATAATAATAATAATAATAATGATAATGATAATAATACTAATAATAATACTAATAATGATAAAAATAATAATAACAATAATAGAAAATAATAATAATAATAATAATAATAATAATGATAATAATGATAATAATAATAATAATAATAATAATAATAATAATAATAATAATAATAATAATATTAATAATAATAAAAGAGAGAGAGAGAGTAGTCTCACCTTGCCCAAAACGTACGAATGTGGCTGCATGTTATCCGAGAACCATTTGTGCGTATCTTCCTTGGCCCGATAATTCCATTCGTATTCATCGTCGTACGGTGCAATATCAGCCAAAAATACTTCAACGATGTGAGCATCGCGATTCGCGAGATCTTCCGGTATTTCCAAAAGTCGCGTGACCTGCGAAAAAAAAATTCGATCGAAGTTAAAAAAATTAATTTTGATAATCGAGAAATATATCTTTAAAATAACCAATTCGGCAAAATTTTAAACCATGAAACTCCACTTCATTTCAGCACCACGAAACTTACACTTATTCTCGGCAAAATGTCTCCCGTATCGAAACATTTCAATTCCACGTATTTCGGAACTTCGTCGGAATCCTTCTGCACGATTCTAAGAACCTTGACTCTCTGAAAATTGTCCAACGTCACCTCGTGGGCACATATGTCACCAACGTGCACTCGTTTGTGGCATCTCCTGCGAAAATTTGCACGAATGATCAAATAACCGAGGGTGTATTCACTCTAAAAAAATTGTACATACACCAGATTACATTCGCCTGAAAATTTACACAAGACTACTTCTTTATTTGCAGATTACTTTCATTCCTTGATCTGGTACAACCAAATGTAAAATATTACACGTAATTCGTGACAGATTGCACACAATTTTTCAAAAACTACGTGCTTCCATGACGGAATACATGAAATTTTTTGAATATTACAAAGAACAGCCCTAAAATACGTGCTAAAAAAAAAAATTCACATGAGATTACAAGAGAACACATGAAGAGACACGGGAATACGTGAGAATCACCAAACGAATACATGGAGAACACACGAAGAATCCACGAACTTTTTTGTAATCTTTCACCATTGCATAAGATTACATACAATTTCTTGAGATTATCCATAATTACAACAGCATAAGAGGAATACAAAGATCGCACAAAAATCACAAAAAATCATTACTAAAAATTACTTGACTCGTACACACCAAATAACACGAGTAAATAATCTCCTCGCAAGTAACGAAAGGTAAAACGATGATTTTGTACACGCACCTGTTGTTTTTATCGGCGTAGTAGGTTTGAATCGTCGCCGAAAGCCGCGTATAGTCCTCGGCCGAGAATTTCGTAACTTCCGAGTCTAAACCGATGTACTCGATCACTCGGGCTGTGAAATGCGTCACGTTATGAACGTAAGTGACGACGAGTTTAACGCTGTCGCCTCTGAAAGATCGATTAGTTACAAAAAAAAAAAAAAAAAAAACGCATTTTAAATAATTAAAATGTCATGAATAAATCAATCGATTAACGATCGATTTATTTGATTTCGACGGACAATTGAACAATCACACTCACGCTTTGATGGATGTTACGGGTGTATCGACGCTGGCGAGTACGCAGTGTCTGTAGGGACATGAATTTTTTTCCGGACAATATCCAAAAGACTTCACCTTGTCGCAAATCGGATGCATTTTTTTTTGACTGTCCACCGTCGCGGCGATACGCTAGGTGCGAATTGTTTCACGAATTATCGATCGTGTTTTTAAATAATGAACGATTTTTTTTTCGTTCTTTAACAGGAGAGTTATTTATATCGAGTCGTTTGTGGAAAAGTTAAGCGATTTTCATTTTTTATTTTTTTTTTGGCCATGTTAACATAAATTTATCAAAATACATTGTGTATCATCGATTACAACATACATCGAGGTACTTGAATGATTTTTATCATGAAGAAATGTTCAATTTTGGGGTAACTATTGCCGTTGTACCAAAAAAACTTTTTTGAAAATCACTTTAGCTTGATGATGGTTAGCATATCTCTGGAACGACTCGTTTGAAATTAAAAAACCGAAGAGATCTCGTGATATAATATCAAACGCTCTTCGTGAACGGAAGTTTCATCAGAATTTCGATTTTTTTTAGTAATTTTTGGGTAAAAAATTTAATTTTTGGGATCTCAAAAATCGAACTTTTCGGAACGATCGACATTATTTGAAAAATCGAAATTTTGCTAAGCTTTTCGGTCACGAGCTGTGTTTAATATTATATTAACAAAATATTTTTCGGTTTCTTTACTTCAAATCTGCCATTCCGGAGTTAAAAACTCAGAATTAAAAATGTTTCCATGAGAAAATTGACGTAAGTACGTCAATATATGTTGCAATCGATACTATTCGTATGAAATTATGTTAACATGGCTCAAAAGAATCATAAAAATTATTTTATTTACCGGCGAACAACTAGGTATAATCTTTGAAACGCAGAATCTATTTACCATAACGTTTTCCACGAATTTAGGGTCGAGTTTAACACCGCATCGTTTGAGGACTGCCACGAGACCGTGAAACTGTTGGTTGTTGGTTTCGTCGGCTATTATCGTCACTTTGGTCTTCCCATGTGCCTTGATGAGGAAGCAAATAAATTAATCCAGTAACTCGCGATTTTTTTTACCTTAGCCCAATCTAAGCGATTCGAAGTTTGAGCTAAAAAAATCGAAGTTTAGAGACACGGATCGTTGATTTTTTAGAGTGAAGATTGATCGTACTTTTCCCAAATTTTTCATGAGAGTCGAAAATTGATAGTGAAATTGAGTTTTCGCCAGAGTGATTCAAATAAATGAATGAAGCGAGCTAATCAAATAAATTACTCCAGTAAATTGCAATTTTTTTTAGCCCAAACTAAGCTAGTCGAAATTTAAGCTTAAAAAATTGAAGTTTTGAGACACAGATCGTCGATTTTTCAGAGTAAAGATTGATCGTACCTTTGCCAAATTTTTCATGAGAGTAGAAAATCGATAGTAAAATTGAGTTTTCGCCAGAGCGCCGCAAATAAATTAATCCAACGAGCGAATGAAATAAATTGATCCAGCTAACGAATCGAATAAATTAATCCAGGGAGCGAGTCAAATAAATTAATCCAATAAATTGCGATTTGTTTCGTAGCCCAAACTAAGTTAGTCGAAATTTAAGCTTAAAAAATTGAAGTTTTGAAACGCAGATCGTCGATTTTTCAGAGTAAAGATTGATCGTACCTTTTCCAAATTTTTCATGAGAGTAGAAAATCGATAATAAAATTGAGTTTTTGACGACAGAGCGACGGAATAATGAATCAACCAATCGACGTCCGTTATATTGAGATCGACGAGAACTTCGTCGGTGCATACGAGTATCGGGTACAATCCGGATACGGTGGCTTTCCAACATTCGGCGATACCCTGAATCTCGGTCGATACGATGCGTTCGCAAGCAACGAGAGTTTCGTGGGTTTGTGACAAAAAATCATTGAGAGCTTGAGCTTCAATCGTATTTTGACAAATTATCATCGTCTTCGTCATCGTTGTTTCGTCTCCCAATATTTCTGAAAATACAATTTTATACTCAGTTTCGTCATTTGTTGAACTATAAATAGTATATTGTGTATCAAGGGCGGAAAGTGGGCGATTTTTGCCCCACCCTTGTTGAAAACAAGGGGGGTGAAGATCTCTTGACTGGACCAAATGCAACTTTTGATTTCGTATGAACAAGAAGAAAAGCACAAAATGTAATTTTTTATTTTCTCGGAAAATTTATTTAGAATTCTCTTCTGAAATAAAATCGAAAGATTTTTGACACCGGTGGGGTAAATTCAAATTACAATAATATACTCGGATCATTTCCGCCCGGCAGTAGCGGGCGGAAAAAAATTTTACCGCCCATCAATATTCAGACATTTTCTTAAAAAAAATATTTTCTCGACGTCTGTCTATATTTCGAACAAGTTGACATAAAAATACCCATTACAATTTTCTGTCACCTTTAAATAGCTCCCGCCATAAATAACCACCATAAAAACAAAAAAACGAAAAAACTTGCGATTCAACTTACAAATCTCTCAAAAAATATTCGCAAACTCACCCTGAACTCGCCGCATCTTCTTTTTGCTGTCAACGATATAAATTTTTGGCTTGATGCGACCGTAAATCGCAGCTTCCATGTACGATCCGATGCAAACGTACGGATCGATCATGCATTGTTTAGCAAATTCACCGAGCAACGATGACCAGTGACGTGACGCCGCGACTATTTGCAAAGAAGGTTTTACCAAATTGTCGCGCTTTTCGGTTCTCGCTTTTACAATGCGTTTGGCGAATAATTGTTGAAACTGTAAACGAATAATACAAATTTTTAATACCATTTTTAAAACTGTCAACCGTGCGCTCGTCGTGAATTCACGAGCTTGATGAGGATGAATAATACTCACCGGTTCGTAATACTTGTCCAGAATAACTTCGATATCGTCAATGACGAGATGCGACAGATTGTCAAGATTGAGCAATTTTTTGTGATCTTCGTCATTCAGAAAACGCATGAGAAACGGCGGTGTAGCGACCAATATTTGACACCCGTTATAGATATCAGCCTTTGAAAGAAGGAAGACAAAAAAACAAATGATAATTATCAGGAGAAACATTTTTTTTAGATCTGAAGAGATATTTTGTTTGGAAAAGGGTATTTTTATTCTGTTGAATTACCACGAGTGATCGGTTGGGACGTCCGTTGAAACCGGCGACGCATCGAATGTCCGTGCGTTCCAACAATTCGGAACAGAGCGATTCGACATTCAGAACGTTCGACGTCGAGGAACATAAAATGAGGACCGCGGGATTGTTGGCTCGTGGAATCTAATGGAAGAGCCGAAATTGGAGTTTATTATTATTATTGTTACTTAATTAATTGATAGGTGTTTTGGTTAATAATGTCGATATTGCTATTAAGAGATGGCATTTGAGAAATTAAAAAAAAATAATGGAATAAAAAATTTAAGAAATTTAAGTAAAAAATTAAAGAAATTTACGAAAAAATTAAAGAAATTCAAGAGATTTTAAAAAAAATTAAGAAATATAAGAATCTTTTTTAGAGATTTAAGAAATTTAAGAAAAAATGTAACAAATTTAAGGTGAAATTTAAGAAATTCGAGAAAAAATTTAATCAATTTAAGAAAAAATTTAAGAAATTTAAGAAAAAATTGAAGAAATTTAAGAAAAAATTAAAGAAATTTAAGAAAAAAATTAAAGAAATTAAAGAAATTTAAGAAAAAAATTAAAGAAATTTAAGAAATTTAAGAAAAAAATTAAAGAAATTTAAGAAATTTAAGAAAAAATTTAAGAAATTTAAGAAATTTAAGAACAAATGTAACAAATTTAAGGTGAAATTTAAGAAATGTAAGAAAAAATTTACGAAATTTAAGAAAAAATTAAAGAAATTCAAGAAAAAATTAAAGAAATTTAAGAAATTTAAGAAATTTAAGAAACATTCTCAGAAATTTAAGAAATTTAAGAAATTCAAGAAAAAATTTAAGAAATTGAAGAAAAAATTTGAGAAATTTAAGGAATTCAAGAAAAAATTTAAGAAATTTAAGAAATTTAAGAAGAAATTAAAGAAATTTAACAAATTCAAGCAAAAAAATTTAGAAATTTAAGAAATTTTAGTAAAAAATGTACGAAATTTAAGCAAACATTTAAGATACAAGAACAGAGAAAAAAAATATGTAAGAACCTCTTTACTCGTCACGATGGAGCTGACGATGGGCATCAAACAACCGAGCGTTTTGCCGCATTCCGGAGGTCCGATCGCGAGAACGTTGAGCCCTTTGCTCACGGCCGGACAAACGTACGATTGAATCCTTCTCAAGGCAACGATGGATCGTCTTCTGAGAGCTTTGTGAATCCGAACGGGAAAACGTGCATCTGCCATCATGATCAAACGATCGCAATGAACATTCGAATGAACCAATATTCGTTGACAATCCGTTCCCAAATATCGTATAGATTTTTTTTTCTCCGAATTGGTCGTTCGTTTTCCCGTTTCTTCGGTTTCCGAGCTATCTTCCGTCGTTTTGACGATCAATCGATGTTCGCGCGGCGATTCGAAGCTCTTCGCGTCGATCCGAAAGTAAATTCCGCCATCGAACGAATGAACCTTCGTTTTACCGTCGGATTGCTGATTTTTTATCAATTTCGCCACGTCTAAAAAATTATTCAAAAGGTTTGGCAACAATTTTTTCGTTCGATCGAATTTTCATGAGCGTAGTTGAATGGTTATTAATTTTGAATTTTGAAACCTTTGGTGAGATAGATGGCCAATTTTTTGGAAATCAAAATTTCACTGAGCGATACGATTTCGTTTTCCAGAATCATATACAATTCACCGTATTTTATTCCATTCACGTCCGAAGTTTTATAGTCGAAATAAGTCTTGGTGGACGCACCGATGCAGTTTCGAGTTATTTCGATCGCGATTTTGCTCCATTGTCTCGATAACCTTCGAAACCGAGGGTGAAATGTGAAATTTTTTACATGATTTACATACGTAAAAAAAATATTAAGCTACATTTTTTTTCGTTCAAGGCTGAAGTTTAAAAAAATATCATTTCGAATACTTTAAATAATGAGCCATGAAAAATATTGCTTTACCCGATATTTGCCGGCGTTTAGAGTTTGGTACAAAAGCCGAAAACGACTGTTTGAAATAAACTTCGAAATACTGAAGGAAAATAAAGAAAAAATTGTTGAAAAACAATTTTTCTTTCGAGGCTAGAGTGAACAAAATTTATTTTAAAATGGTTTAAAAAGTCAAAGATGAAAAATGTTGCTTTTGTCGATATTTTCGGGAAGTTTCGAATTTTTTACATAAGCCAGAAACTACTCGCTCGTACTTGAACCTTTACTCTGTCGTTATTTTATCAAAAATATGCCTTTATGATCGGGAATAGCTCGGATCGTGGCTAGATCCAGAATTTTTCGTACTTGAGGGATTACATATTTTTCCTTGTCCTGGTAACCAATCCAAAAAGTAGAAAGGATTGCGAGACAACGATTGGGCTGATTATTTTGAATTTTTCTTCCACTTCAAAAGGCAACCGATGCAAAAATGAGAACGTTTTCGACAAAAAAGATTGAATAAATAAATAACCAAATAAATAAATAAATAAATAAATAAATAAATAAATAAATAAATAAATAAATAAATAAATAAATAAATAAATAAATAAATAAGCAAACAAATATAGCGGCTGCACGCAGTAGCATGGAACATATTTCATTTTTCATTACTTTTCGAGATCGTCATTATCCTGCTGCAAGAGAAATAACTTTGACAATTTTTTAATAATGTTAAAAATATATGATTTAGTAGATAAAAACGTTGACGATTTTTTTTCGACACGTGACTATTTTCATTTTTTTGTCTTTGCAAATCCCTCTGAAAGCACGATAATTGCGATCCTAGAAAGTGATCGAATAATTTAATAAAGTGAACAGTATGATCCATTTTTTTTTTTTTAATAAAACATGGTTCTTTTCACATTATTTGTCTTTAGGAGTGAAAAAAAATTTCTAACAAGCCGCCGAACAATTATCTAGCAATTCTTTATGCTTTTTAATTTTTTTTAAAACTGATTTTCAGGACAAATAGACATTTATGACCCCTTCGAGGAGCCATGAAGTGACCTACTCGGTGTTCTCTTTGCTCTCGTTGCTCTCGTCTTGTATGTGTCTCGTAGGCGTTGCTGGTAACAAATTGCATATCCCAACCGAATGCGTCAGATGCTCAAAATTTATCCGACTTTTGGGAACAACTGTAAAATCCGATCTGGAAACTTGTATGGTATATCCATGGTCCACCGCGAAAACATTGAATTTCAACGTAATCTCGTTGTAACTTCCCAATATTCCTCTGATCCACCAGCCTGACATATTGCAATCGGTTTCCACTTCATTGCGTGTCACGACTAGCTAAAGAAAAATCATAAAAAATTGTTAAAAAATTATTCAAGGGCTTACATAGCCCTGCACGCGCTGAAAAACGAGTTAATTTGAGAAAATTAATCATAAAAGTTCATTTCACATTTTTTATTAACTTTTTAACGATAACATTTTTTTTTCTTTTAATTTATATTATTGTCGTGTATCCGTATTATTTTTATTTATATTATTTTTCACGGGTATGAATACGGGTATAAATAAATACTGATAAGAACCATGGTCGACATTATAACTTCACAGAAAATTATCCAATCTGTGAAATAAAAAAAATATCTAGTAAAATAATGGAGTAGTAATTCCCTGACGGAAGGAATTGTTTTTTTTGTTTCAACAATGAAGAAATCACAGTATTTCGAACTTCAGTATGTAATTTAAAAGGGTACTTAGTGTTCAATAATTAATTTAAAAAAATGAGAGAAAATAATTTTCAAGATTAAAAAAAGAAGAAAGTTAAAAAATATTTAAAATAGACTGAGTTGTCGTTATTTCTCTGACTTTGTCTAAAAACATAATTTGAGAAACATAGAGAAATAATGTTAATATTTTTAAAAAACATTTCTTATTTTTTCCTTATAGTTGAAAAGTTGTTAAAAAATATGAAATCAACAGTTTAATTTTTTTTTTTCGCCGTATAACCTTCATAAGAATTTTTCAAATTTACTCATTTTTTAGGACACGCAGGAGTATGCGAGTATGCCCTTAAAGTCCCAATTGCCATTAGAAACGTCAAAATCATATTTTCAAAATTCTAGCCCCAACTCACGTCTCCGATTATGGGTTGGACCTTGCTTCCAAATTCCGTGATCCTACGTTTTTTCATCAGCAATCCCAATTTTTCGCCGATATCATCGATCCTCTTCGAATAGTCTTTTTTGTCGTAGATTTTCATGAAGCTCGGAGAGTGCACATTCGTGACTTTTACTTCCACAGCCGTGGCTGGAATTTCTCTAACAACCGCCGGACGAACTGGATGAACAAAGGATTATTCGTAGGATCTAGCAAGCTCCAAATAGTTTGAACTAAAAACATTTTTAGCACTATTTTGCTTCCTCATAGCAAAAGCTACGTGTGTACGTGGGTGTGTAATGGCCTCCAAAAATTCAACAGTGTATAACTCGAGAACAGTTTTAGCTACAGCTCCCAAATTTTGCAGACATGTGCAACCCTATAATCTCTTCATCGGCTATAATTTTTGTCATGATTGAAGCTGCGGCTCGGATTTTATGTCGTTTTCAAATTACCAAGAAAAGAACGTTTACACTATAGCGATCGCAAATTTTGAGATATTCGTCTAAATAGTTCTTTACAAATAGGTTTGTACCCAAGGTTGGTTGGTATTGCATTTGGACCGAATCCATTTAGAAGTTCAGATTTTACAGGATTTTGAATTGTTCGAAAAATTTACGATTTGATCTCACTCACGACAACTTTGAGAGATTGAACCCAAATTTGCTACAGATGTGGAACATTATTCGACTGTACTCTGTATAAAATTTTGTGAAGATCGGTTAAGGGGTTGGGATTTTATAGGACTTTGAATTTTTCGAAAAAATTACGTTTCGCTCTAACTCACGATAGCTTCGACCAAGCAAACACAAACACGCTGCGTGTATAGAATATTACTTAACCGTGGTACGTATGAACTTTGGTGAAGATCGATAGAAGGGACTGAATTTGATATGAGAACAAAGGGAAATAATAGTACTTGCAAATTTTCTTCCTCAGAATTGAAGATACTGTACTAATCTTTGTCTATGAAGAAGCCATAGTTGATACAAATACTTCATTGTGGACAAAGATTAGTACGATATCTTGAATTTTGAGGGAGCTATTTACATCTGTTTATGATACGCGATAGGAGCTATTTCAACTTCACAAATTTGCTTGAATTTTGAAAAGATTCAAAGCATTTATAAGTTTTTCATAAATTATTTTTGCTACAGTATTCCTTATAGTTTCAATCGGAAGTCCTAATTAAAAGCTAGTCTGGCATTTTTTCAGATTCCTTCCATGGATACTTTAATAAATTAGAGAGAGAGGGACGCTCTGATAACAATTTTGAAAGCAAATCTCTCACGACTGGAAGGGTTAAAATCAAAAGATCCTAGAACTTTTTTCATTACATTTCAGGAGGTCTGTTCAAAGACACCCCACTCAATGGCGCATGAGACAAAAATATTTTGGGTACACTTTTTTATCCATGAGCGGACCAAAAAAAAAAAAGATATTTCGAAAATCTCATTATTTCTGTTTTTGGCCCATCAATCTACTTCCTCACATCAAATTCCATTTCAATGGATATCCAAAAAACAGAATAAGACCGCAATAACATTTGGACAGACAAAATTAAAACGGTTCCTAGTTTGCTACGAAACCCTACAAAGGGAAACCAAAAACACAGTTTCTAAAACGAATATTTCAAAAGAATAAGGAAATTTAAAAAACTCAAAAAATTTAAATAAATTCAAACAAAAAAATCGCAAAAACAACAAAACTCTTTCCGAAGTTTGTAATCCCACGAGAAATATAAATAATAAAGAAGACATCCTCTTACCCATTGTTATTTATTTTCTCGATGAATTATCATCAATCGTCAACAATTCTCATTAAAATAACCTCAAATCTCTTTCCTCGAGATTATCAACACGTTACATTCATTCTCGAGCTCTCACAGCGTCGTCAAAATTTTTTTTTCCATTCCTTTGTTGTACGTTCTCAGATTTTTACCGGCCTCATCAGCTGTTTGCCCGCGCTTGTTGCCGGAAGTAAAACGCCGAAATTCCCACCCCCGGCAGCTTTAATTCCGGTTTGCCGGTACTCGTCGTTGGTGCGAATTTGAAAATCGTTCGAGCAATCTTCTTATCAGCTGTTCGTTAACGTAATCCACGTTAGTTGCATCTTCTCTTCTCGTCGTCTTCTCGTGCGGTCCTTAAACGAAATAATAACAACAAGAAAACCAAAGAGAAAACAAAAACAATCTAATTAATTCTAATTCTTGTAAAAAATAACGTTTCAACAATGTTTCGGGTGAATGGACAACAATTGTTCAGTAATTTGTGCACACGATTAACGATAAGGATACCCTCGATACAACTGACTAGATCTCAAAAGGCAAGTTTTGTTTCGCTCGTAGCCGATTTTTAGGTTAACCACGCAGATTTGTTTACCTACTTGATAATCTATCTTATGTAATTATCCTGGTGAATTCGATTATATCGGTATAATTAAAATTCTGGTATATTTTCGGGATATATTATGGATGGTAAAACGTCAGGAAAATCGGGGTATGATAATAGAAATGAAGGATAATTATACTAGAAATAAATCGTGTATTTATGAATTTTTTGTATACAAAATATATATGAAAATCAGGCCTTAAGATTACGGCATAAAATAAGTATTTTTCCGGTAGTATTAGATTAAACGAAAAACATCCGCAAATTATATCATAAAAAAAAAAATAATGTTTCAGTATAATTGCTTCTAATGTTTCCGCACAAGATACTCGCGGTATTTACTCGAATACAAAACGTTTGCAACTACACCGTTATGTTTTCGTATGGGTTGAGTATTCCTAAAACCGTCGGCGACTCTCAAGCTTGATACAAATTTTTGTCGTGACTTCTTGCGTGCATTTTTGATGGCCCAACCGATAAAACGTTCGACCTCATCTCTTCGCAGATTTTTATCATATGCCTGACCGGCGGAACGTTACTTTTGGGAGGTTTGGCGCAATATTTAAAACGCAGAAGACGTCCGCCTTACCCATCGGTGAGGAGACAACTGCGAGACGCGCGACAGAGGTTGCTCAATGCAAAATCATCAAATTTTGGTAATTCATCTCTTCGCGACTCAACGACGAACATCGTGACTCGCTGGCGACTCGACTGACTCATTTTCCTCCGCGTTTCACAGACAACGCGTCCCAAGTGTCTTGGGCGAGGCGAAGCGAAGCCAGCACCCGCAGCCACATGAGCGATCGAGCGTCGCTGATTTCTTCGGTTCCCGGAGGTCCGGACGGAGACGTGAGATTGACTCCGCAGCAGTACGGCGTATTGGGTCAGTAGCTTTTGTAATTTTTTCTGCGCCTCGAACGACGTTGGGAAGGGAAAGAAAAACATTGGCGATCGGGATCGAGAGCTCGTCTCGTGGGGAAAAAAAACTGTCGTAAAGGAAAATTCTCTTCGACTTATTTACATACAATATGTATATATTTACATAATAATGTACAATTCAGCGCGGTATTATTTCGATCGCAAGATGTTATAAATTGTTTTTCTTCCGTCTTGCGGTTGGAATTTTCAAGCGCTTTGTACCGTGATAATATTTATTTTCTCCATTGAGATACAACGTCATCGAGAAGCATGGGGAGTACAGATTCGGTATTAGCTTACACATTTTTTTTTTTTTTATAACTCCTTGCCTCGCACAAGAGAGTAAAGAATGCGTATTTTTTTTTTTTAATTCAATTTTCTTCAGTTTCTTTCATTCTGAAGAAATTATTTTGTCGATACTCAATCATTGAAAATTTCATGTCTCCGTTATACGGATTACACTTTTTTGAAAAGTCATTTTTTCATAACGAAAATTCACTAATTTTACGTGTCGCTATTATTCGTTCCAAGTAGCTGCAATTTGTTTTTTCTCACTCACTATTCTTCCTAGTATTGCGCGCTCTGTACTTCATTAACTCTGCATTGATTCCACGTTCTCTTGCAAAACAAGTGAACCAAAAAGACTTGAGAATGAGATTTTCAAAAAAGGGCGTTTTGGATCATAAATAAATTTAATAATACTCATAATAATAATAATAAAGGAAAATAAAACTATCCGATTACGTGCACGTGATTGTACAATTACAACGATTAGCACGAAATTAGATTGATATGAAGGAAAATAGGAACCAATCGTTCCTCGGTATTTCCTAACTCCGTTACAACGCGTAATACAAGAAAGTATCGTGTAAATTGTACTGCAAAGCTTACATCAATAGAAAAAAATAGAAACTATCAAATCGGAATGATAATAGTAATATGCTAATAATAATAAAAATAAAAATAATAATAATAATAATAATAATAATAATAATAATAATAATAATAATAATGATAAATATGATAATAATAATAATAATAATAATAATAATAATAATAATAATAATAATAATAATAATGATAAATATGATAATAATAATAATAATAATAATAATAATAATATTAATAATAAAAATAATAATAATATTAATAATAATAATGATCAAAATAATATTAATAATAATAATAATAATAATAATAATAATATTAATCATAATAATAATAATAATAATAATAATAATAATAATAATAATAATAATAATAATAATAATAATCAAAATGATCAAAATAATAATAATAATAATAATAATAATAATAATAATAATAATAATAATAATAATAATAATAATAATAATAATAATAATAATAATAATAATAATAATAATAATAATAATAATAATAATAATAATAATAATAATAATAATAATAATAATAATAATAATAATAATAATAATAATAATAATAATAATAATAATAATAATAATAATAATAATAATAATAATAATAATAATAATAATAATAATAATAATAATAATAATAATAAAAATATTAATAATAATAACAAGTAAATAACTATCACGATCGTGCAACTGCATCGTATATACATTTCAATCAAATCGAGAAAGAAGCAGTCCTATCGTTTCGTTATTCAAACTTCACAGAATACTCGTGGAAAAAAAAAAAAAAAAAAAAAAAAAATCGTTATAACGACGATTCATCCGAGTCCTGTGACGATTAAACTTACGCTCTATTCTTACAAACCTTATCAAACGTTTCTAAAGTTATACCGCATTCTCAAAAATATAAGCCGCATAGCTGCCGTATCAGTCCGCATCGCCACGTTTCTTCGAACAATTCATAGCTTTCGTCCAAAACTAATACAATAAATACTCATTGACATTGAAACGAAGGTAACGCTCGAAATATTTGATAAATAATTTCGTCGCATCGTCTTAGTTGACAAGCCGAAGCCGAATAGCTCCGCCGGCGTTGACCGGTCGAAAATTCGATCAGCCTTTTTTTTTTTTATCAATCAATTCTTTCGTCGTTAACAACGCAACGGATGCGATCGTCTCGGAGCAAATTCTTCGCGAATTTTTCTGATTTTTGGGACGTCTATTCTCTGACTCTACGCTTGTTATTGAAGTTCGGTAAGACTAGCTTTTAATTTTATAGATTTCTTCTTACGGTATCTAAATATAGTTCATATGTATATATAATTTATATATATTTTTATATATATATATTAAATATGAAGGTAGTTCTGAAAGGCAAGCATATGTCATTACCACGTTCGACATTATTACCGCGGTATTCGATTACAGCGTGGACGAAGGACATTTTTTTCTGGAAAACGCATACAATGCGCCATATTTCGTTTTTTTTTTTTTTTTTAAAACAATTTTTGTGGTCTTTTTTCTTTTTTTTTCGCCGATAATTATCATATTTCATCGCTTCGCGTTAAATCATGGTTTTCAACTGCAATATTCTATTATAATTAATTATTATTATTATTCTCTTCATTTTTCGCGTTATTACTATTGCAATTTACGTTTATCAGCGACGAAGAGGGGAGAAAACTTGTTTATTCACGTGATCCTGTGTAAAACAATGGCGAATATTGCGACAATCGCGAGACACGGTTTGAATTCCGAATTCGCGCGAGAGCCGGATTTTCCGGAATTTTCGGTATTTTTAAGGGGCGAAGGTCCACCGTTGTCGTTTTGCATGTTCGAAGGATCGGATTTTTTCGGTGGTAAGATTAGATTTTCGTCGATGGAGGATGTTGTCACGGAGGTTGTGCGGGCGTCGTTCCGGCTCGTGTTTTCGGTCGGTCTAGACGTCGTCATCGTGGCTTCGGTGCTCGGAGGTGGGGGCGTTGTCGGAACGAGACTGTTGTTGCTCAGATAATAAATCGGGTTTAATTCCAATTTAACGTCCATCATGGTTTCTTCGGTGAATAATCCGTTAACGTCGCGGGTTCTTCTCTCACCGTCTTTGTACAGAGACACGAGATCACCGCTGTACGATAGTTCCATTTTCGTGTAATTCGCTCGGAGAGTTACGTTTATCGCCGTTCCGGGGTCCAAACGAATCTTGATTCTATTTAAAAAAAAAAAATTTTTATTATTTTTTTTACGATTGAAAAATAATACAAAAATTTGATTGATTAATTTTGAAATAGTTTGGATTATTTTTGAGACGAGTGATTTTTTTTTTTGCGATGGGCATGTGAGTGATGCATTTTCGAATGCGGTTTCGAACGGTAAAAAAGTTGTCCACTCTCGAAAAAATTGAAATTTTGTTGAATTATTTAATTGTACGAAAGAGAGTGGTGTAGTTTTTGAAATTAAAATTTTGTCAAATTGTTTAAGTATATGAAAGAGAGTAGTGTAGTTTTTTTTCAAAATTTTTGGATCGCATTTTTTTGAGTTTTTTAGAATTTTAAAAATTTTCTAAGTACCGTTGTATCTTGAAAGCATACGATTGGGCAGAAAAATGTTTCGGACAAAAAAGTTGCATTTTTATATAAACTTTGTGAAAAACATTTTTTCTGAATTTTTCGATTCTAACGAATGACCGTTTTCATGAAAAATATACGAAAATAATTTTTTTCGGTCGGTATGTCACTTTCGATTTATCTCAAAAAATTTCAGAAAATACTCCGAAGTGTGCACAATAGACACGTATTTTTTTTCAGATGGCTCGATTAGTTGTTCCAAAGCCATGCATTATTTTATTGATAATATTTTTTTTTGTTTTTTTAGAAAAATCAATTATTATCGAAAATCATAATCTCCCAAATTGTTTCTCTCAAATATTTGGATAAGAGAACATCGACAATAATAATATTGATGTTTCTGTCCTAACATTATATTTTTTTCTTATTGTTGTAAACATTAATCCCAATGTCAGAACGGAAAAAAAGTGAAGCATCGAAGCTTTACTTCATATACATGCTTTTATATAATTAAATAATTTGACAAAACTTGAATTTTTCCGAGAGTGTTCACTGTTCGAAACCGCATGGAATCCCTCAAGTATTTTCGATTTAATTTAATTGATTGTACTAACTCGGTCGCATTTGATTTGTCAGATTTTTCCGGCATTCCCCAAGCGATGTATCCCAATTTTTTTCCTTCCACGCTCGTGATCGAAGTGTTGAGAGCTTTGATCATAGCGCGACCTTGTCCCCAGGATACCGAGTAATTGAAGTTGTAGCCGAGAGCCTCGGCGAAATCGGCGGGTTCCGAACCGTCGTTGCGAATCGTTGTTTCGCGAAGAATTTTTGGTGTACGATTTAAAACGTCGCGTTTGTGATGATGAAATTTAACGGCTTTGAGCTCGTAGAAGACCGGCTCGGTCTCGACGAGAATTTCTCCGGAAGTTGTCGTTCCTTCTGTGCCATCCTGCGAGCAACAACCGCAAACATTTTTATTATTATTAAGGGGGGGGACTAATTAAACATTTCAGGGATTGTATCTGGTTGTTGGCGGGAAACGTTAAGAAATTTTGGTAATTTTTTTAGGCGTGTTCGGAAGATTTTATTAGAATGCCCTATAGAGTATCAATTACGAGATATATTAAGGTACTTGTATGAATTTTTTCATGGAAAAATGTTCAATTTTGGGGGAAGTATCGTCGTTGTTCCAAAACACCTTTTTTTATGAAATCACTCGGCGCTGAGCGCAATATCTCTGGAAGTTATCCCAAAATTGGAAATTTTATCTTTATCAATTTATTTATCAATTATATTTTTTATCATTTATATTATTTATCAATTTTATTATTTATCAATTTTATTATTTATAAATTATATTATTTATCAATTATATTTTTTATCAATTATATCATTTATCAATTATATCATTTATCAATTATATTATTTATCAATTATATTTTTTATCAATTATATTATTTATCAATTTTATTATTTATAAATTATATTATTTATCAATTATATTTTTAATCAATTATATTATTTATAAATTATATTATTTATCACTTATATCATTTATCAATTATATTATTTATTAATTATATTATTTACCAATTATATTATTTATCAATTACAAGATATATTGAGATACTTGTATGAATTCTTTCACGGAACAATGTTCAATTTTAGACGAAGTATCGTCGTTGTCCCAAAAAACCTTTTTTTCTAAAATCACTCGCCGCTGAGCGCAATATCTCTGGAAGTTCTCTCAAAATTCAAGATTTTTTCATTAAAAAATCACACAAGTACGTCAATATCTGTCCTACTCAATAGTATCTAGTGCATTCCAATAAAATTATGCTAACATGGATAAAAAAAAAATCATTAAAACCCCTCAATTTTCCTGAAAGCAATATACAACCCCTTAATTATTTATTTCAATTTTTTTTTTTTTATTTTCACTAACCCCTCTGACGTAGCTGATTTGGCCGAAACCCGCGGACGGATCGTAAGTGCCGATGTAATGAGTATACGTGAGACCTTTGGCGTCGTCCAAACTCTCCTTATCTTTGTCGGTGTACCTCGCGACGTACATCTTCCCCATCGCCACGGCTCCCGTCGGAGCTTGTGGAGAACCGTTCCACGTGTCCCAGCTGAGACGTGCCGAATTGTCAACGTTTTCCAAGAGCTCGTAACGCTCGTAAGAGTGAACGTTACCGAGATACGTCACCGTACAATTTTTTCGACCCGCGATCATTCTTCCAGCAACCAATACTCCATTGTGCTGCACTCGACACACGTATATGGCGCTTTGATTCGGCACTGCGTTATCCGCCTGATTGTTCACTCCATTTCCTGTTCGAATGTTCAATTTTTAATCAACGAAACAACGATAAAATCGACGAATTCATCGTCGATGAATTTTAAGAAAAATCGATGAATTCATTGTCGATGAATTTTAGGAAAAATCGATGAATTTATTGTCGATGAATTTTAAGAAAAATCGATGAATTCATCGTCGATGAATTTTCGAAAAAAACCGATGGAAAATAGAATAATTTAAAAAAAAAATATGGAAGAATAAATTGATGTGACGTAGAATCAACCAACCTTCGTCGGATTGTCGATGAGACGCGAAACCACCGATGACGATATTTGCCTTGGACGTGTTGTAATGAGAACTGGGCAACCAATTGAGAGTACTCGATGTAACGAGCTGCCGAGGATTGTCGGAGTTATATTGAATGGAGACTGGGTTGCCGAAGGCTTTCGTGTCAACGAGAAAGGTGAGAAATATGAGCCCCGAAAGGCCCAAAAATCCTGGACCCCGAGTCATCTGCAAAACGAAAAAATCGTCTCAAATAAATTGCTGATCAATCAAAAAATTGCAACTCCAATTTCATCCTAAAATAATATATTCTCAGCAGAAAAAAACAATAGAAAACAATACATCGAAATTTCGACGATTGAAAACCTCTTGAATGACCCCTTAAGGTGGTGAAATCACCGTCGAACCTTGAAATATCTCCCGTCAAAGACAAATGTACGTAAATCCCGATCGTCGCATCATCGTAAAGGAGCCGTGACCCACATGGAAAATACATAACATTTCCCATCGTAGGTTGAAAATCGCTAAGCTAAAACGCGCTTATGGTCGACGATTCGGTCATTCGCGCGAAATCGCTTTCGGACCGTTTGAAAATCGCGTTTGTCCCCATTGTCGAAGCGTGGGACGGTAAATCGCTCGTGACGATTAGTTTCGTACGAACGACGAACGTACGCGTCGACCGAATCGTGGGGAATTTACAATTGGCAAACATGGTTGCCGAGAGTGTCGGGAGAGCGAGAGAACAAGATCCGGTCGTCGCAATCGGTTTTGATGACATTTCCAAACTCGATTCTAATGTTTCTGCTTACGAGCCGCGACGTTACAACGGACGAAAGTCCATCCCCCTATATTTGTTTCAACGTCGTCTCGTCTCTTTTTTACTTTATATATATTTTTATTTCTCTCTCTCTTTCTCTTTCTCTCTCTCTCTCTTTTGCTCTCTCTTTCTCTCTTTCTTTATCTTTCTCTCTCTCTCTTTCTCTCTTTCTTTCTTTCTTTATCTTTTTCTATCTCTCTCTCTCTTTCTCGCTTTCTTTCTTTCTTTATCTTTTTCTATCTTTCTATCTTTCCCTCTTTCTCTCTTTCTCTCTTTCTCTCTTTCTCTCTTTCTCTCTGTCTCTCTTTCTCTCTTTCTCTCTTTCTCTCTTTCTCTCTTTCTCCCTTTCTCTCTTTCTTTATCTTTCTCTCTCTCTTTCTTTCTTTCTTTATCTCTCTCTCTCTCTCTCTCTCTCTCTCTCTCTCTCTCTCTCTCTCTCTCTCTCTCTCTCTCTTTTTCTCTCTTTCTTTACCTTTCTCTCTCTGTTTATCTATCTTTTTCTCTTTCCCTTTACCTGGATCTTTCTCTCTCTCTCTCTCTTTCTTTCTTTCTCTCGTTTTTCTCTCTTTCTCCCTTTCTCTCTCTCTCTCTCTCGCGTTTTTCTCCCTCGTTTTTCTCTCTCGTTTTTCTCTCTCGTTTTTCTCTCTCTTTTTTGTCTCACTCGTGGTGTAAAGTTTGCCGTCCACGAGATTAAAATTCGCGAGTAACCGGAGATCGAGCGATAGAACGACGTTGCTCGCCTCTCCACGGGCTTCCATCTCCGGTTTCCGGAGTTCGCCAGGAGTACGCCCGACGTAGCATAGTTCCCGCCGTTGAATTATCAAGATCCGGGCGCTATGTGTTTGCTCTCATCTTCCCCGGTAATGAACCGCGCTTAGCGTGTGACAAGCTCTGGAAATTTTGCTTTTAGTTTTTTTTTCTTTTCGTCTTTCTTTCTTTCGTCCGGAAGGTTTTTTTTTTTTTTAAATAACGCGCGGGTTTGGGACGTTCGTTTGAATTTTTGAGCCAGTCTTGTTGACTGTTTATCCGGCGGGTGATCTTTGTCCACGTGTAATGGAGCAATTGTGAGATACCTGAGGTAGGAAACTAACGGAAGAGATTGGGTTCAACGATCCTCGGCTCTGTTCTCGCGGTGTTGCAACGGTTTGGTCGACACGATCTCTTCAACTTTTCGTAAGAAATTTGCTGTTTCGGCGTTGTAGGGGATTTTTCCAACGAGTCGGTGATCTTTTCTTTCTTTTTGCTTCCTCATAAAGGAAGCTTTGTGACGGTCCGAAATTTTTTTTTCGAGATTTTGATGTCAATAGGTTCAGAATGTCCTAAAACATCCAGAAAACACATTCGGAAAAAATGTCCGGATGTATGTGTGTGTGTGTGTGTGTGTGTGTGTATGTATGTAACCACCCTCTAAAATTCAAACGTTCATAACTCGAGAACGGTTCAAGCTACCGTACTCAAATTTTGCACACATGTGATGCCTTCTAATATGTATGTAATCTGTAAATTTCGCAATTATCGACGCACTTATTCGGCTTCGACAGCGTTTTGAATTTTTCAAAAAATGTCTGTAGCCACGCTAGCGTCCGCAATTTTTGACATTTTCGGCTAAATAGTTTTTGACATATAGAATTAAGTACAAGAACGGTTGGTATTGCATTTGGGCCGAATCCATTAATAACTTTAGATTTTATGATTTTTTGAATTTTTCAAAGAATCAACTTTTTTGCTTTATTTGTCGTTAACTTCAACCAATCAAACCATAATTCTCTGCAAGTATAGGATGTCATTGTGTTATAATACATATCAAATTTGGCCGAGATCGGCCGAACGGATCGAGTTCTAGAGCAATTCGAAATTCCTAAGTTCATACCCCTGAAAATTCAAAACCACTCGACCGAACGTGCTCAAATTTATACACACGCTTAAACTAACCGTCAGCTTAAGTTGTTACTAGATTCGATAGGAATTAAACAACGCGCTCGAATTTTGGGACACATTGAATTTTTATATACGTTCGAGTCGGTTTTTATACGGTAGGAAGGATCTACGGATATCCTGCATAAAACAAGCTGCAAGCTGAAACTTGCAATTGGCTTCCCCTGAATTTTCGGTAGTGAACGAAACTTCCTTTATGAGGAAGCCGAAGATTAAAAAAAATAAAATAAAATAAATCGAGAGATGCTTCCTCATAGAAAGATTTCGTGCACTACCGAAAATTCAGGGGAAGCCAATTGCAAGTTTCAGCTTGCAGCTTGTTTTTCTCTCTTTCTCTCTTCCTCTCTCCCTCTTTCTCCCTTTCTTTCTTTCTTTCTCTCTCCCTCTCTCTCTGTCTCTCTCTTCCTCTCCCACTCTCTCTCTCTCTCTCTCTTTCTCTCTCTTCATTTTTATTCATTCAATTATTTATTAATTATATTCAAATTTATAATTACTCTTAAACATCTCTATCACTCTTTTCACCATATTACTTTTTTTTTACTTCAACACCACCGAAACAAATTGAAGTTGCACAAACCGTGAAATTGTAAAAATATTATACGCACATGTATTTTTTAATGCTCGGCGCTTAAGGGGGCTTCTCCCGAAGATCAAAATAAATTCCGCTTTCTCTCTCTCTCTCTCTCTCTCCCTTTTCTTCTTCGTTTTTCAAACTGCCCGTGGCATTTGTTCGGAAACAACGAGAGTGCAAAAATATACGGTTTATCTTACGACGGTGTCGAGGTCTTGGCATATAGCAATAGGCAATAGCGTTGGAATTAACGATTTACGGTTGAAAAACAGTCGAGCTCGCCGAATGGCTGTTTACAAGTCGTTCAAACGCCCGATCAGACACATTGGCTCGCCGAATTATGCGTCATTGAAATAAATCGTCGTTGAAACGACGACTCCCGATCAACGATTAGACCCAATAGAATGTTCATTCGAATAGAATTATAATTTAGCCATTCCTACCAATGAACGAATGAAGTTGAAAAAAAATATATATAATTCCATTCGTGATCCACGAATAAAAGCCAATTCGCGACTTTCAAACGAAACCTCATCATTCACTCGACATACCAAAAATAAACCGCGATCGAACTACATTTTATCGCCACGGATGCTCGTCGAACCGTAATTGATAATCGACTATGCAAAAAAAAAAATTTTTTTCACCCCCACAAATTAGAAAGTCAAATCAGACGACTTTTTAATCACTCGGATTAGTCGGGATAAGAATGTTGCGATAGCGATGGGGAATACACGGGTCGACGGAGTTTCGTTGGACGTTGAAAAACGTTGGTTTCTGATCCGGAACCATTTTACCGCAAGGCCGTCACGATTGAGAGATCCAAGGGGGGGGGGGGGGGGGGGTAAAACGTGGCCGTGTGGCCGAACGTTATCCGGGTGCATTTGCTTCCGTACATCGTCGATGCGTTTGAGCCGCACACGGTCGCATTATAATCCATCGATCGAATGTATGGGTGCGGCGGCAAACGTTCTTTGAATTTATCCGATGCCAATAACGGTCGTTCGCGGCGGTACCCATATCCGTTTACCCTACGAGTTGCACTCGGTGCACTTCGGCGTGCACCTTACACGTGCATCCGTAGACTCGTAATAAATTCATTGCGACTCACGTTTCACGATCCTTGATCGATCGTGATCGCAAACTCCGTTGAGTTAAATTTTTCATTGAGACGATGGTGTTGACGGATGTACATCCCCATTTATTTATATGAGTATGCGTATGGGGATATTTTGATTAGTTTTATTGATGGGGAATGATAGAAAATAATCGGATGATTGATCGTCTGTTGGAATTGATCGAGAATCGAGATTTTTTGTAGGATAGATTTCATTTTACTTTTAAGTTTTTGGATAGGAAACCATTTTTGTGTATCGAAATCTCGGGAAAAACGCGGATTTTTTCGAAATATCGAAAAAATATTAGGAAGACGCGCGCTATTTTAATTTTATGAGAAAAAATCTTCGATTTCGATAAAGTATCTGGGGAAAAATTTTTATCCAATTCAAAGTCGGCGAAATAGTAGTTACCTCTGGAAAAAAGAAAATCGGGTGCGGGGAGGGTTTGAAAAAATTTTAAAATAAATCAGTGAGGTCAGCGGATCCAAAAGATACTTAAAAAAAAAAATTATCGACCGCATCGAGGGATAAAAGGGTTCCAGACAGGCGAAACGGAGCGATTCGCCCCATATACATACATGGAAGTTGTTTTGCAAGCTTTTCGCAATGCCTAGATCTACCTTTCGACCACGCTAATTTCGCTCTCAAAACGTTCATCGGCTCCGCCAGACCAAATATCCCGATTAAACGGCAATTTCCGGTTGAGAAATATTGACAAATCTTGCTGATTTGAAACAGTCATTTGTTAATTTTTTCTTTCAGTCATGGATTTTATATAATTCATGTGATATTCATTATATTTTGGTAAAGTCATCGGCTTTAGCTCTTCAATCATTTTTATTTTTTTATATTTGACAATAATTTTCTTGCATTAAATTTTATTTTAAAAAAATTATTGAACACAACAAAATGATCTCAAATAAAAATTATTGTATTCTTTCTTCATTCTGTAAACGACTTCGATGAAATATTGAATGATTAATCAAATTGTGGGATAAGTGCGCCAAAAGAGAGAATAAATTCACCGCGACTGAGACGTTACTGAGTTTGACCAGGTGGTGTGTAAATTATTTTCGGAGCTTCGTTTTTCAACTCTTCTCGATAGCCAGACTTTTACGATCGATCGAGGCCGAGCATTACTCATTGCCATATCGAATAACATGAATTTTTACGAAACGATAGAGGTTGTTTCTTTCTTCACAGACGTTCAAGACGTCTCGATAAGGATTATTGAAAAAACCATAATGAGAAACCTTTTTGAAAAAAGTCCTTTTACATGGAAAAATTATGATTCTTACATCAGTGATCGATAGTTTGTGCTCGAAAAGGATGAAAATTCACGATATTACGAAACAAACCGTCCATAACTGGTACATCGCTCGATGACTGGGTCACCCACTTCACTACAAGACTCTTGCTATACCACACGTAGAAAAATTATCACGTGTTGCGCAATTCGTATGTTTTTTTTTCTCGTTTTTTCCCCCGTTTTTTTTCTTGACACTCGATACACACGGGAGGTGTATTTACGCGTGTTGGAAATAGTTCGAGATGGGTGCGGTGCGCCGCGTGAGAATTCAACGTCGGCGCAAATTCTGATGCGAGACGATTCATGGCCTGCACAATGACTATAGAAAATCCTTTTTTTCATTTATTTTCAACGAAGCAAATTTCTCCGGTAAACGTTTTCTAATAATGTTCGACTTGTCGCGGAAAGAAAATCGTTCATCTTATGACAACTACAAGAAATTGGTTATTTCAACGACACACGATGGTTCCTTATTATTAATGTTAAAAGAAAAAATAATCGAAATATATAATAGTAATAATAACAGCAATAATTATGTATAGTAACATATTATTATTATTATGTTATTTTTTATAATAAAACGTTGGAATAGTATTTGAGTTCGACCTGGGCCCTTTAAAATTGTATTCACAACCATTTTGTCAGAGGTAATAATTAAAATGATAATAATAATAATTATTATTATTATTATTATTAATCATAATAATAATAATTATTATTATTATTAATCATAATAATATAATAATAATAATATAATATAATATAATGATATATTATAATTAATAATACATATTATAATAATATTATAATTGTTACGTCCTAACTACGGATATAATAAAATATCCGATCAGACGCAACCCAGCTTTTGACCTCTCTTTTGAGTCAGGGTTTTACCCCTTTATTCGGGGACCGAGGTCTAGCCTAATCACTGCTAGTGTGTGTGTCACTAGATGGTTGCCGTTGCAATTACTCGTCCTTCGACCTCTACTATTACTTTCCCACTGTAAAGGGACCTGTAGGTCGAAAGAAGGTTCGAAATGTCAGATTTGGGACGCACACCACAATTTTTTGTATTTTCACGTGTAAGGTGTTTCGGTATACAGTACAGCTTGGTTAACATTAATTGTAATACAGTTCACAGTTTCACGATGTTAAAAGGCGCACAAAATGTCAGGTTGTAATGTTGGTTATAATTATTGTTTTAACGTCTATTGTCGCGAGGGTTAAATCTTATTCACGATTGTCGGCGAATTATCTCGTTTTCATTTACCTTCAACTGCCCTTCTTGGGGCTTTAAATTATTTAGATTTCACGCTGGACTCTACGGTCGCTCAAGCGTATGTATTTATTTATTTGTGAGGACACTTGGTCCTTGATTATTATTTATTTATTTAATATTTATCAATCGCGGATTTTTGTTATTTATTTGTTGTTATCACTCGCGGAATCTTCTTGTTATTCATTAATTGCTGTTAATCGCGGACTCTTGGTCGTTGATGTATTTATTCTTCAGCATTCAGTTTGTTTATTGGTTTATTTTGTTTATTAATTATTCATGGCTGGACTTCGTGGTCTACAGCTTATTCAGGAAGTCGCGGACTTTTAGTTATTTATTTATTCTCGTCAATCGCGGACTCTTGGTCGCGGACGTATTTATTTATTGGTTCTCAGTTTATTTAATTTTTATGTATTTTTAGTCACGCGGTTAAATTTATATTTCAATATTATTCAACTCTACCTGACTGTATTAAGAGTCAGGTGGTTCAAAAAGAATCTACGATCGATCGCGTAAACGATTTTAAGTCAAAACCGAAATAATAATCGGTGGACGCAAAGAGTCGAAGTCCGGACGCGAAAACGATTCCAAGTCCAAACCGAAATAATAATCGGTGGACAACAAAAATATTCTAAGTCCGTTCGGGCAGAGTAACGGTACTTATTCGCGTTGCGAGGACGACTGTCGTGGACGTATTACATTTTAAAACTGAGACACTCTAGGACGAAGACCATGGGTTTATATACTGTTTTCCAGGGTTGCGGGATCGTAAAATCCAACAATAGCACAGGGAGAAGAGAGATTCAAAATGAGACTATAGAGGGTTTTCAGGAAATATCGGGGGTAAAAAGGGTGAACGTTAGAGAGAGAAAACACCTCCGACGGAGAAGGCAGGTGAGCTCAGAGAGAGAAAGGGAGATCGTTGGAGTGAGAGGGCATTCTAGATAAGATCGCAGATAAGCTTAGAGCGAGAAAAGGAAAATTTTAGAGAGAGAAAACCGTTTCGACGAAAACTCGTAAAAT
>CAXAQZ010000615.1:5000-14274 GCA_963971145.1 Sussaba pulchella | reverse complement strand
GTAATGAAATGATGGAATCGTCGCTACAAGGTTATAACATTTTAAACATGATAAGTCATCATTTATATATATATTTGATTTTACCAAAATTTTTCCGAATCTAATTGCTCAAAAAACAAAAAAAAATAATTACCGTCTATTTCAAATTTTTAATGATTCAATTTATGCGAAAAAGATAGAATCTTATATAAACAGTATGGAAAGTAAGATTGATAAAGTCGACTATATTAATTTATCGAATAACGATGAATAAAATTTGACGCGTAGACCGATCGCTCGTTTATAAAATTCTAAAAATTCAAAAATTCTTAAACGTGAACAACGTTATGAATTGTAATTGAATCGAAAAAGTTTGTTTTGACAATAAAAACCGATCAACGATAAGTGAATTTTGAATCCACACGTAGACCGATCGCATGTACATTGAGTTGACGCGTAGACCGACCGCACTCGAAAATAATCCACGCGTAGACCGACCGCGACCGGAGTTGTTCGACGCGTAGACCGATCGCATGTACATTGAGTTGACGCGTAGACCGACCGCACTCGGGAATAATCCACGCGTAGACCGACCGCGACCAGAGTTGTTCGACGCGTAGACCGATCGCTTTCTCGAAAAGTAAAAAAACATAACTTTCTTCTTATCGCATTAACGTAACAATCAATATCGAAACGTGGTTAAAAAGTTTTTTTAAAAATTATTTTTTCATCGAATGAAATAAATAAACCTTCATTTTTCGACCGTAGATCGACCGCTTTTTCTTAAAACCAAACAAAAAAAAAAAAAATTCGTTTGTAAAATAATAAGAACATTAAAATTATTCCAGGCGTAGACCGATCGGTTTTTCTGAAATTCGAAAAAAAAAAAAATTTCTTTCATGAAACGCGAAAACCATTTTGACCTAAAATTTATTCTAATAAATTAATGAAAAAAAATTGGTATCGAAAAACGAAAGAGGATTTTAAAATCCACACGTAGACCGATCGCATGTACATTGAGTTTACGCGTAGACCGACCGCACTCGGGAATAATCCACGCGTAGACCGACCGCGACCAGAGTTGTTCGACGCGTAGACCGATCGCATGTACATTGGGTTGACGCGTAGACCGATCGCCCTCGGAAATAATCCACTCGTAGACCGACCGCGACCAGAGTTGTTCGACGCGTAGACCGATCGCATTCTCGAAAAGTAAAAGAACATAACTTTCTTCTTATCGCATTAACGTAACGATCAATATCAAAACGTGCTTAAAAATTTTTTTTTTTAAATTATTTTTCCATCGGAATGAAATGAATAAACCTTAAAATTTTTACCCGTAGATCGACCTTTTTTTCTTGAACCCAAAAAAAAAAAAAAAAATTCGGTTGTAAAATAATAAGAACATTAAAATGATTCCAGGCGTAGACCGATCGGTTTTTTTGAAATTCGAAAATGAAGAAAAAAATTTTTCATGAAACGCGAAAAAAAAATTTGACCTAAAATTTATTCTAATGAATTGATGAAAAAAATTGATATCGAAAAACGAAAGAGGAATTTAAAATCCACACGTAGACCGATTGCATGTATATTAAGTTGACGCGTAGACCGACCGCACTCGGAAATAATCCACGCGTAGACCGACCGCGACCAGAGTTGTTCGACGCGTAGACCGATCGCATGTACATTGAGTTGACGCGTAGACCGATCGCACTCGGGAATAATCCACGCGTAGACCGACCGCGACCAGAGTTGTTCGACGCGTAGACCGATCGCTTTCTCGAAAAGTAAAAAAACATAACTTTCTTCTTATCGCACTAACGTAACAATCAATATCAAAACGTGGTTAAAAAATTTTTTTTCAAATAATTTTTTCATCGAAATGAAATAAATAAACCTTCATTTTTCGACCGTAGATCGACCGCTTTTTCTTGAAACCAAAAAAAAAAAAAAAAATTCGTTTGTAAAATAATAAGAACATTAAAATTATTCCAGGCGTAGACCGATCGGTTTTTCTGAAATTCGAAAAAAAAAAAAATTTCTTTCATGAAACGCGAAAACCACTTTGACCTAAAATTTATTCTAATAAATTGATGAAAAAAAATTGGTATCGAAAAACGAAAGAGGATTTTAAAATCCACACGTAGACCGATCGCATGTACATTGAGTTGACGCGTAGACCGACCGCACTCGGGAATAATCCACGCGTAGACCGACCGCGACCAGAGTTGTTCGACGCGTAGACCGATCGCATGTACATTGGGTTGACGCGTAGACCGATCGCCCTCGGAAATAATCCACGCGTAGACCGACCGCGACCAGAGGTGTTCGACGCGTAGACCGATCGCATTCTCGAAAAGTAAAAGAACATAACTTTCTTCTTATCGCATTAACGTAACGATCAATATCAAAACGTGCTTAAAAATTTTTTTTTTTAAATTATTTTTCCATCGGAATGAAATGAATAAACCTTAAATTTTTACCCGTGGATCGACCTTTTTTTCTTAAACCCAAAAAAAAAAAAAAATTCGGTTGTAAAATAATAAGAACATTAAAATGATTCCAGGCGTAGACCGATCGGTTTTTTTGAAATTCGAAAATGAAGAAAAAAATTTTTCATGAAACGCGAAAAAAAATTTGACCTAAAATTTATTCTAATGAATTGATGAAAAAAATTGATATCGAAAAAGGAAAGAGGAATTTAAAATCCACACGTAGACCGATCGCATGTATATTGAGTTGACGCGTAGACCGACCGCACTCGGAAATAATCCACGCGTAGACCGACCGCGACCAGAGTTGTTCGACGCGTAGACCGATCGCATGTACATTGAGTTGACGCGTAGACCGATCGCACTCGGGAATAATCCACGCGTAGACCGACCGCGACCAGAGTTGTTCGACGCGTAGACCGATCGCTTTCTCGAAAAGTAAAAAAACATAACTTTCTTCTTATCGCATTAACGTGACAATCAATATCAAAACGTGGTTAAAAAATTTTTTTTCAAATAATTTTTTCATCGAAATGAAATAAATAAAACTTCATTTTTCGACCGTAGATCGACCGCTTTTTCTTGAAACCAAAAAAAAAAAAAAAAAAATTCGTTTGTAAAATAATAAGAACATTAAAATTATTCCAGGCGTAGACCGATCGGTTTTTCTGAAATTCGAAAAAAAAAAAAATTTTTTTCATGAAACGCGAAAACCATTTTGACCTAAAATTTATTCTAATAAATTGATGAAAAAAATTGGTATCGAAAAACGAAAGAGGATTTTAAAATCCACACGTAGACCGATCGCATGTACATTGAGTTTACGCGTAGACCGACCGCACTCGGGAATAATCCACGCGTAGACCGACCGCGACCAGGGTTGTTCGACGCGTAGACCGATCGCATGTACATTGGGTTGACGCGTAGACCGATCGCCCTCGGAAATAATCCACGCGTAGACCGACCGCGACCAGAGTTGTTCGACGCGTAGACCGATCGCATTCTCGAAAAGTAAAAGAACATAACTTTCTTCTTATCGCATTAACGCAACGATCAATATCAAAACGTGCTTAAAAATTTTTTTTTTAAAATTATTTTTCCATCGGAATAAAATGAATAAACCTTAAATTTTTACCCGTAGATCGACCTTTTTTTCTTGAACCCAAAAAAAAAAAAAAAAATTCGGTTGTAAAATAATAAGAACATTAAAATGATTCCAGGCGTAGACCGATCGGTTTTTTTTGAAATTCGAAAATGAAGAAAAAAATTTTTCATGAAACGCGAAAAAAAATTTGACCTAAAATTTATTCTAATGAATTGATGAAAAAAATTGATATCGAAAAACGAAAGAGTAATTTGAAATCCACACGTAGACCGATCGCATGTATATTGAGTTGACGCGTAGACCGACCGCACTCGGAAATAATCCACGCGTAGACCGACCGCGACCAGAGTTGTTCGACGCGTAGACCGATCGCATGTACATTGAGTTGACGCGTAGACCGATCGCACTCGGGAATAATCCACGCGTAGACCGACCGCGACCAGAGTTGTTCGACGCGTAGACCGATCGCTTTCTCGAAAAGTAAAAAAACATAACTTTCTTCTTATCGCATTGACGTGACAATCAATATCAAAACGTGGTTAAAAAATTTTTTTTCAAATTATTTTTTCATCGAAATGAAATAAATAAACCTTCATTTTTCGACCGTAGATCGACCGCTTTTTCTTGAAACCAAAAAAAAAAAAAAAAAAATTCGTTTGTAAAATAATAAGAACATTAAAATTATTCCAGGCGTAGACCGATCGGTTTTTCTGAAATTCGAAAATGAAGAAAAAAAATTTTCATGTAACGCGAAAAAAAATTTGACCTAAAATTTATTCTAATGGATTGATGAAAAAAATTGATATCGAAAAACGAAAGAGGAATTTAAAATCCACACGTAGACCGATCGCATGTACATTGAGTTGACGCGTAGACCGACCGCACTCGGGAATAATCCACGCGTAGACCGACCGCGACCAGAGTTGTTCGACGCGTAGACCGATCGCTTTCTCGAAAAGTAAAAAAACATAACTTTCTTCTTATCGCATTAACGTAACAATCAATATCTAAACGTGGTTAAAAAGTTTTTTTAAAAATTATTTTTTCATCGAAATGAAATAAATAAACCTTCATTTTTCGACCGTAGATCGACCGCTTTTTCTTGAAACCAAACAAAAAAAAAAAAAAAATTCGTTTGTAAAATAATAAGAACATTAAAATTATTCCAGGCGTAGACCGATCGGTTTTTCTGAAATTCGAAAAAAAAAAAAATTTCTTTCATGAAACGCGAAAACCATTTTGACCTAAAATTTATTCTAATAAATTAATGAAAAAAAATTGGTATCGAAAAACGAAAGAGGATTTTAAAATCCACACGTAGACCGATCGCGTGTACATTGAGTTTACGCGTAGACCGACCGCACTCGGGAATAATCCACGCGTAGACCGACCGCGACCAGAGTTGTTCGACGCGTAGACCGATCGCATGTACATTGGGTTGACGCGTAGACCGATCGCCCTCGGAAATAATCCACTCGTAGACCGACCGCGACCAGAGTTGTTCGACGCGTAGACCGATCGCATTCTCGAAAAGTAAAAGAACATAACTTTCTTCTTATCGCATTAACGTAACGATCAATATCGAAACGTGCTTAAAAATTTTTTTTTTTTAATTATTTTTCCATCGGAATGAAATGAATAAACCTTAAATTTTTACCCGTAGATCGACCTTTTTTTCTTGAACCCAAAAAAAAAAAAAAAATTCGGTTGTAAAATAATAAGAACATTAAAATGATTCCAGGCGTAGACCGATCGGTTTTTTTGAAATTCGAAAATGAAGAAAAAATTTTTTCATGAAACGCGAAAAAAAATTTGACCTAAAATTTATTCTAATGAATTGATGAAAAAAATTGATATCGAAAAACGAAAGAGGAATTTAAAATCCACACGTAGACCGATCGCATGTATATTGAGTTGACGCGTAGACCGACCGCACTCGGAAATAATCCACGCGTAGACCGACCGCGACCAGAGTTGTTCGACGCGTAAACCGATCGCATGTACATTGAGTTGACGCGTAGACCGATCGCACTCGGGAATAATCCACGCGTAGACCGACCGCGACCAGAGTTGTTCGACGCGTAGACTGATCGCTTTCTCGAAAAGTAAAAAAACATAACTTTCTTCTTATCGCATTAACGTAACAATCAATATCAAAACGTGGTTAAAAAATTTTTTTTCAAATTATTTTTTCATCGAAATGAAATAAATAAACCTTCATTTTTCGACCGTAGATCGACCGCTTTTTCTTGAAACCAAAGAAAAAAAAAAAAAATTCGTTTGTAAAATAATAAGAACATTAAAATTATTCCAGGCGTAGACCGATCGGTTTTTCTGAAATTCGAAAAAAAAAAAAATTTCTTTCATGAAACGCGAAAACCATTTTGACCTAAAATTTATTCTAATAAATTGATAAAAAAAAATTGGTATCGAAAAACGAAAGAGGATTTTAAAATCCACACGTAGACCGATCGCATGTACATTGAGTTGACGCGTAGACCGACCGCACTCCGGAATAATCCACGCGTAGACCGACCGCAACCAGAGTTGTTCGACGCGTAGACCGATCGCATGTACATTGAGTTGACGCGTAGACCGATCGCCCTCGGAAATAATCCACGCGTAGACCGACCGCGACCAGAGTTGTTCGACGCGTAGACCGATCGCATTCTCGAAAAGTAAAAGAACATAACTTTCTTCTTATCGCATTAACGTAATAATCAATATCAAAACGTGCTTAAAAATTTTTTTTTTTAAATTATTTTCCATCGGAATGAAATGAATAAACCTTAAATTTTTACCCGTAGATCGACCTTTTTTTCTTGAACCCAAAAAAAAAAAAAAAATTCGGTTGTAAAATAATAAGAATATTAAAATGATTCCAGGCGTAGACCGATCGGTTTTTTTGAAATTCAAAAATGAAGAAAAAAATTTTTCATGAAACGCGAAAACCAATTTGACCTAAAATTTATTCTAATGAATTGATGAAAAAAATTGATATCGAAAAACGAAAGAGGAATTTAAAATCCACACGTAGACCGATCGCATGTATATTGAGTTGACGCGTAGACCGACCGCACTCGGAAATAATCCACGCGTAGACCGACCGCGACCAGAGTTGTTCGACGCGTAGACCGATCGCATGTACATTGAGTTGACGCGTAGACCGATCGCACTCGGGAATAATCCACGCGTAGACCGACCGCGACCAGAGTTGCTCGACGCGTAGACCGATCGCTTTTTCGAAGAGTAAAAGAAAATAACTTTCTTCTTATCGTATTAATGTAACAATCAATATCAAAACGTGGTTAAAAAATTTTTTTTTTCCAAATTGTTTTTTCATCGAAATGAAATAAATAAACCTTCATTTTTTACCCGTAGATCGACCGCTTTTTCTTGAAACCAAAAAAAAAAAAAAAATTTCGTTTGTAAAATAATAAGAACATGAAAATTATTCCAGGCGTAGACCGATCGGTTTTTCTGAAATTCGAAAGAAAAAAAATTTTCTTCATGAAACGCGAAAACCATTTTGACCAAAAATTTATTCTAATAAATTGATGAAAAAAAATTGGTATCGAAAAACTCGCTTTCTCGAAAAGTAAAAGAACATAACTTCCTTCTTATCGCATTAACGTAACAATCAATATCAAAACGTGCTTAAAAATTTTTTTTTTCAAATTATTTTTCCATCGGAATGAAATGAATAAACCTTAAATTTTTACCCGTAGATCGACCGCTTTTTCTTAAACCCGAAAAGAAATAAAAAAATTTGGTTGTAAAATAATAAGAACATTAAAATTATTCCAGGGGTAGACCGATCGGTTTTTTTGAAATTCGAAAAAAAAAATTTTTTTTTTCATGAAACGCGAAAATTAATTTTACCTTAAATTTGTTCTAATAAATTGATGAAAGAAATTGGTATCGAAAAACGAAAGAGGAATTTCAAATCCACGCGTAGACCGACCGCGGGCAGAGTTGTTCGTTGCGTAGACCGATCGCATGTACATTGAGTTGACGCGTAGACCGATCGCACTCGGAAATAATCCATCCGCAGACCGACCGCGACCAGGGTTGTTCGACGCGTAGACCGATCGCTTTTTCGAAAAGTAAAAGAACATAACTTTCTTCTTATCGCATTAACGTAACAATCAATATCAAAACGTGCTTAAAAATTTTTTTTTTCAAATTATTTTTCTATCGGAATGAAATGAATAAACCTTAATTTTTCACCCGTAGATCGACCGCTTTTTCTTAAACCCAAAAAAAAAAAAAATTCGTTTGTAAAATAATAAGAACATTAAAATTATTCCAGGCGTAGACCGATCGGTTTTTCTGAAATTCGAAAAAAAAAAAAAAATTTTTCATGAAACGCGAAAACCATTTTGGCCTAAAATTTATTCTAATGAGTTGATGAAAAAAAATTAGTACTGAAAAACGAAAGAGGAATTTAAAATTCACACGTAGACCGATCGCAAATCTTGTTTGGTCGATAAGTAGACCGTTTATGGTTTCACGAATTTCTTTTATAGGGACGGTCCGAATCTTGTTAATCAACGAGCATTCTTCTAACTCAATCGAGCATTCGTTATTCCCGGCGTTTATCCTCGTATCAATTATTTCGGTTCGAAGAGTAGACGAATCCCTATTTGAAAATTTTTTAAATTTCCACGTGCATCGCATTGGGCCGTTAAAAGTCGTCAGAATCTTCGTAATATTCAACGATTCTCCGGACTTTATGCAAATTAGAAATAAATTTTTTTGCTCGAATAAATTTTTACGAAAATTTTAGATAGGTACAGTGGGAATCTTGTTAATCCATTTATGCAAAATATAATATCACAGATAAAACATTCCTTCAACAAAATCAAGTATCAGTTATTTCCGCCATTTACCGTTGAACAAAATATTTAAGGTCAAAGATTATGCGAATTAGTTTTTTAATTTTTTAATCTATATTTTCAACGTGCATCGCATCGTTGTTAAAATCTTCGTAATATTTAACGATTCTCCGGACTTAATGCAAATTAGAAAAAGATTTTTTTGCTCGAATTAATTTTCACGAAAATTTTAGATAAGGACAGTGGGAATCTCGTTAATCCATTCATATAAAATTTTATATCACAGAAGGAAAATTGCTTCAACGAAATCAAGTATCAGTTATTCCCGCCATTTACCGTTGAACAAAATATTTACGGTCAAAGAGTATGCTCTAATTGTTTTTTCAATTTTTTAATCTATATTTTTAACGTGCATCTCATCGGGCCGTTAGAAATTATCAGAATCCTCATAATATTCAACGATTCTCCGGACTTTATGCAAATTAAAAGAAGATTTTTTTAGCTCGAATTAATTTTTACGAAAATTTTAGATAGGGACAGTCGAAATCTCGTTAATCCATTCATGCCAAAACTTATATCACAGAAGAAACATTTCTTCAACGAAATCAAGTATCAGTTATTCCCGCCATTTACCGTTGAACAAAATAATTACGGTCAAAGAGTATGCTCTAATTGTTTTTTCAATTTTTTAATCTATATTTTGAACGTGCATCGCATCGGGCCGTTAGATATTATCAGAATCCTCGTAATATTCAACGGTTCTCCGGCCTTTTCGCAAATTAGAAAAAGATTTTTTTGCTCGAATTAATTTTCACGAAATTTTTAGATAGGGACATTGGGAATCTCGTTAATCCAATCAT
>CAXAQZ010000614.1:27227-69606 GCA_963971145.1 Sussaba pulchella | reverse complement strand
ACCCCAGTTGCCCATATAATAATAATAATAATAATAATAATAATAATAATAATAATAATAATAATAATAATAATAATAATAATAATAATAATAATAATAATAATAATAATAATAATAATAATAATAATAATAATAATAATAATAATAATAATAATTATTATTATTATTATTATATAATTATACGCTATATAATTATGTATAGTTTGCATATAAAAAACACGCCAACAAATTGACTACTGTCCATTTTTTTAATGTAGTTTATATCTTTTTCTTTGTCACTTGGGATTTCGCATCGATTTCTTCGTGCAAGAAAGCAAAACTTGGTGTAAAATATTAATCAAAGAATCGTAATCGTAGTTACTTATTGAACGTCACAGTTCATTCCCTCGTGAACACATCGCGTGTATGAGAAAGTGTATATACACGGTGTCCGTTTTTCACACACGAAGACGCACGCGCGTTCCGGCATTCATGAGTCTCTTTGCTCGGGCCTCGTCACGTTTGCGCGCTAATTGGTCACGAAAATGACTTCTCGACGTGGCCTCGCGAATACGAGCTCGGTGTCTTGCTTACACGCCACGTTCGTACCGCGCCAAGTTACGAAAATATCTTCACCTTCGTTTCCAGATTACGCGAATATGCCATGCAACATTGGCTCATTCCCGATTGAGAAAAGTTTTCCGGTTAGCGTGAGGGAGTAAAGTTCACGTGCTGCTTGGTAAATGCCGAATAATTAAGTGGTCGCTCGACGCGATCGCGTCTTAGCGCTCGCTTTTTGTTGGGATGCAATTATTACCGTCGAGATTATTAACGATGAGCCATTATTTGAAGGGTAATTATGATGTATCGGCTTTTTATTTATTTTCTATATATGTATTTCTTTATTTCTCTTCTGTTTATTTATTCGTTTATTTTTTTAATGTTTTTCTATAATTATTTTTTCCCTGAAGCGCGCATGTAGTTATTTGGTTTAATAATCGAATGAGGGAGAGAGAAAAATCGTGTTGGCTTGAAAAACTTTAAATTAAAAGAAAATTTCGTATTTACAAATTCGATACGCTTCACCAATTTTCAATAAATGTTATTTTTACAAGGCGACTGAATTGTATTACAGATTTTTAATAAATTTGTGTTCATTCGGTCGAAGCCTACGTGAGGCAGAGCGAAATGTAATTTTTTTTCGGAACAATTCAGAGTCTGATAAAAATTTTAAGTTCTCGGTAGATTCGGCCCAAACTCAATCTCAAACATGCGTGGAAATACGGTCTATTTGTGGAGCACTATCTAGATCGATATTTCGAAATTTGCGGGAGCCATTGAGGTATATGAAATTTTCGAAAAAAAAGGTTAAAAAATATTTCAAACACTACTTAGTTTCCTCTCTTTTTTTCGATTAAAATTTTATTTTTCATATCAGAGAAATAACCTTAATTTACAAAAATGTATTTTCTCTACACCCGAATTAACGAAACTGTCCAATAATGAATGAAAAAAAAAAAAAACAAACAAAAACAAAAATATAATTAATTAAAATTTAAACTTGACAGGAGGCATTACATTTTTTTTTATTATTATATAATTATCGAGCCCTCGACAAACTTAGTCCGAAACTCTAACAATGTTAGTAAAAAAATATATATATTCCTAAATTTTCAATTTTCCACCATCGAAAAAAGATTAACGATAGTAATCTGTTAATCCCTCAACGTTTCTACACGATTTGCAATGTAGGGAGAATCTATAATACGAGGATACGAAGATAGCCGAAATAGGTGTACGAGGATGAGGCATTTCCCCTCTCCTGGCCCACTCGCTGGGAGGCGTAGTGCCGAAGCTCTGGGTTATCGCGAATTTAGAGTTTCGATACGTACTTATTAAAGCCGTACCCCGACACCGAGCAAACCAGTAGACGTTCGACCGTCGAACGGTGCACACACAAAAAAAATCCCCGACGTAAACGTTAAAATACGGTAAATTTTAACAAAAATTGGTTTCTCAATAAACCAAATAATTACTTCCGTTTAGAATAATTACAACGAATTAAATCACGGCATTAAATCGCAGCTGATAATTTCGCGTAAAATAATGATAGTTTTTTTTTTATCCGCACAACTCTTCAGACCTGAACAAAGCACTTGACAGTCTTCGTCACAAATTCATTTTATAAATAAATCAATCGTACTCGAAAGTACGCAAAACAGTGGTGTCGAATAATTCAATAACAATCACGTTTATAAACGTTAAAAACGTCATAACCTCACCAAAAATCCATCTTTGGTGTATCAAAAATCTATAAAAAAAATAAATAATAATTCGCTTCGCAATCATAATATCGAAATAAAAAATTTAAATTGTGCTTCGTTGAACTTCTCCATCGTCATTCGAATCGAAGACTTTCCTAAGCCAAGGAAAAAAAAATCAACTTTTACTAAAAGAAACAGTTTTCCATTGATAAAAAAATTATTTTCGTGATACCGCGGTCACGAATCATCGATCCAATATCGCGTTTCCGGTGTCTTGTCGTTACACGGACTTATTACACCACCGTGAACGACACACGAGGACCCGAAGGTGGAAAGAAAGGGTGAGGGGTGGAAGAAGAAGGGTTTGGTCGTATTGGATTGTACGTAATGTGACTGTACTCCAATTTCTTGGCGCACGTGTTGTGCTCCGAAAACTCTCCCAGCGTGGGAGTTGAAGCGAGCATTTTCACTCGAGCCTTAAGGCGAGAAAAAAAGTCGATTCTTCGGCTGCTGTTTGTTACGGAGTGGCGTCGTAGCTGTGTGCGCGTAACGACCTCGCGTGACATTTTGTTCCGACTCTGTGAAATCGAATGGTCGACAGCTGATCGCTGAAAACGTTTTACCGGTGAGACGCGATGAGGATTTCCTTTTTTTTTTATTATTTTTGTTTTAACTCTTTAGGCTCTTGATGCGTCAACGTTTAGATGATTGATATTTCTTACGTGTTCGAGGGAAAAGGATAAAAATATCAGTGGTCGAAATACTCGGCTAATTGATCGTTGAATAAATAAAGGCACGGAGTGGAATTTTTTTGAAGAGAATGGGGAATTGGAAATAAAAAAGAGGGCTTTAAATTTTACGTGAGGAAGCTGGTTCTGATTATCGGTGATGATACTCGACGATGCGACGAGGAATCGTCGTAATACGACAAAGATTGATAGCGGATGATAATTATTTGATCTTGAAATTTGATTAATGGCGGGAAATGAAATAAAGAATGTTTTGACAGTTGTATGAATTAATTTTTGTTTATTTTTTTCTTTTTTTGTTATCAATCGGAATTCAATGTGATAACGTGTTATCGATGTTTGGTGTAACGTCAATTTGTGAAGCAAGAATTGCTTCTTTGGTCCATTTGAGATTTGATGAAAAAAAAATGTGTTTGGACGAAGAAAAAATAGTATTTGTAAAAAGATTTTCCCTTACTCAAAAGTTTTTAATTGACAACAGTGACAGTGACAACTCTGATAAAGATAGTAGAATGCATGTAGACTTCAAATGTTTGTAGATTTTTTAAAGCTAGAATACCAAAACATCAGCTTCTTTGTTTTTGGCGTCGCGTCGCGTTGAATCGTTTATCCGATCCGAATCGCTGAATCTCGACCCTGACCCTCGTAAAAGATTGATTCACTCTGCAGCTGCAACGACAGCTGATTATCGCTGCATCGAATAAGCGCGGTTTCCGACTCATAGATTAGATACCAACTTCTGACAATAGACACTCGATATCCTCATATAATTCTATACGATCAACTTTTCATTCTATCTTTAAAAAATAAACATATCGTGATTTTAGATTCGATCTTAAATTGAAAACCAATAACTAAAAATGCTATCATCCAGACGTTCAAAGTCGTAATAATGATATATATATAAATATTTTTAGCGATTTTAATTAATTAAAGTAGCGTAACTTATTGATTTCCTTATTATTTATTTCCTTATTCATCAATTAATTTTCTAATTAGTTATCGTACTTGAATTTATTTCGGGATAATTAGAAAAATTAATAAACACGGCAATTTAATTCACTATTAAATTCCTTTCTTTTACAATGTTAATAACGTTATCTTAATAACGTAAATATCGTTTTAACGACGATTGTTATTCAATTTGTCTTTGCGTTTTAACAGTGACCCAGTGTTTGAATATAGTTTGCGGAACGATAAGTCCGACTCTGACGCTATCGTTGGGTGACTGCAGTGCGGAAGCGAGAATCAGTTATATATACCTATATATATATATATATATATATATATATAAAGGGAGGGAAGAATATCTGCGCGCGCGAAACTGGCGGCGTTGGTTGGATCGTCGATCGGTTTAGTTTCGGTGAAAGAAAATAATTTAATTGTGCGTTTTTTACGACCATGTGGCTGAAGGATGTAAACGATGACGTATTTACAACGAACGAGTTCGTTAATCCTCTTAATCATCAGCGTTGCGCACCTAACGAGTAAGTTTGCCATTGCAATTACCCTCGAAATTCGTTAAATCTCGATTAACTCAAATTTTACAATGAAGAAATTATTTAGAATTATTCTATAGTTTATTCAATTTAATTTATTGTTTTTTTTTCTTTTAACGAGATTATTTTTGTTGTTTGTTGAATGGATTTCGCCATATTGAATTGCGAGATTTTTATGGTGAATTCGAAATCAGCAAATTTAAAAACTGTCGAGTAGAAATTTTCCTTGAAATCGCATATTTTTGTTGCTTTATTAGTTCGTTTTATCGACTTCGTGAATTTTAAGAATTTTTTTTGTCTTCTCCAATTCGAAGTTGGAATATCGTAGAACGATGGATTTACATTTTTTTTAATGGGAATGATGGTGGAAAGACGGAAAAACATTTTTTGAATGTGTGAATGTGAGAAATTACTAAATGACTACACAACGTTGACCCAATAAGACTTTGCTCGGCCATTGTTTTATCATTCCAATACTTCGTTCCATAATAATCGTCGCGCCATGATAGCGAAAAACAAGATTGGAAACAGAAGATTACGACGACGTCGTTAACTGCAACAAAATAATGTTGAGAAACGTGAAATATGCTATATTCAACATACCTTCTGAATATCGGCCATTTATTCAACAAATTACCGCCGTTTTTTCGTTGTCGAAAACTTATAAGAAATTATTCTCAAATAATATTTCGTCTCAATAATTATTGACATGTTTTTCTATCGTCGTTTAGGGCCTAATATTTTTCGAAATTAGCAATAAGTGGTTACATCAGTGGTTTGTCGTTACATTTTCGTAACAAAAATATTGTTTTTGATACAACCGCATCGCATCTCTGTTGGTCAAACTTCGATGTTATCAGACGATAATGGATGTAAACCAGGGCGAAATTATAACAATGTAATTAGAGCAGCTAACATTTACATAACAGAATACCGTTGATAAAGTACATATTAATAATGTACACGTGATATAAATTTATCTCGCGATTACATTACCGTTATTTTAGTATTACACAGACCAACATAAAAATTTATTGACAATAAACGACGTTGAAATTATTCCAAGTCCGTCTTATGAAAAAAGAAACCCAAATAATTAACGCAAACGACTATAATAGATATTAAAATTAATCCGTTCAATTCAATTATTAATTAGCTCACTTCATAATTCTCCGGGAACATAATTTTTTCTCTCAACCAAAAATAATTAAACCCATAATTATCACCTCGATTTGTTTATTCAGAAAACAATTCCGATATAAATTTTATTTTCTCGAAATTATTAAAATTTCTTCAATCATCGATTATATTATTTTCTGTTGCAGAATATTCGTAAACAGAAGTCTCCATTTGGAGAACATAAAGTTCTATGGATTCGACATGGATTACACCCTTGCGGGTGAGTTTAGCACGAACAATCGTTCGAATATTATATAAAAAACGTTATGAATATTAATATATATTCAAATTAATGATTAATATTTCGATAATCCGTCGAACGTTGCAGAATACAAATCCCCGCAGTACGAGCAGCTCGGCTTCAATCTCCTGAAGGATCGATTGGTCTCCCTGGGATACCCCTGTGAGATTCAGGCGTTCGAGTACGACCCGAGTTTTCCGGTCAGAGGACTTTGGTTCGACACGCTTTACGGAAATCTTCTCAAAGTCGATGCTTACGGAAACATTCTCGTTTGCGTTCACGGTTTCGAATTTTTGAAACAGTAAGTTCGCTGTGATCATCTCGAAATCTTCATAAATTACGTCAAAATCTTACCGGATGGATATTGAAAAATCGCTAAAATCCTTGAAAAAAATTCAAAAAGTTCTTGATAGAATAATAACACATGAATTATTTTAGAATTTTCCACTACACAATTTATTAGTTATTACATTAAATATTTAATACAACATTAAAATTATATCGTCAAGATTTACATAGGAACGACAGATCGATCTTGCTTCGTTTCAAATTAATCGACTGAGCGATTGTTGAGAAATTAATTAAAGTAACGAGGAGTATGGCCTGAAACAGTTGAAACAGTTGTACAATCACTGACGAAACGTCAGTCAAATTCGACTTCAAAAATCATTAAAAATAGTAAATAAAAATTTCCAAGTGTCAATTGATCATCGGTTCAGCTATTTGTAAAGCCAAACATCTACGACACGATAAACACTCGTAAATCCACTATCCAACAATTTTTAACCAACTCTTCACCCAACGATCCATCAATCAAGACCTCGAAAAAATACTTTCGCTCCATCGAAACAATTAAAAATAATTTTAATAAAAAATAAACGATTAAACGTTTCAGTTCTCAAGTTTACGAGTTATATCCCAACAAATTTCTGCAACTCGACGAGTCACGAGTTTACGTTCTGAACACACTCTTCAATCTGCCGGAAACTTATTTGCTCGCTTGTCTCATCGATTTTTTCACGAATTCGCCGCAATACACGCGCGAGAAGACCGGCGTCAAGGAGGGCGAATTGACGATGAGTTTCAAAAGCATATTTCAAGACGTGAGAAACGCGGTCGATTGGATTCACATACAGGGCGATCTCAAGACAAAAACGGTCGAGAAGGTTGACGAATACGTGAAGAAAGACGACAGATTGCCGATGTTTCTCACGAGGATACGTGAAAGCGGGGCCAAAGTATTTCTACTAACCAACAGCGATTACGTGTTCACGGACAAGATCATGACCTATCTATTCGATTTTCCACACGGTGCCAGAGTACGTGGCGTTGCGATTAACATTTTTTTAATTATTTTTGTTTGCTTGTTGTTTGTTTATTTACCGTTTTATTATTTGCTCATTGCTGTTTTATTATAATTTCAATATACTTTGGAACGTAAATTAATTTGTCGGGAATTAAATTCGAATAAGTGAAACCGATAGGTTTGTAGAGCAAGAAAAGGACTTGCAGATGCATATATATGTGTATACTTTATCGGACAAATCACAAAATTGCGGGAAGAAAATTAAATTAAAGTAAATGTAGTGAATGAATGAGTGAAATTAATGTAGGATAATTTTTTATCTTTTATGTCGTACGAAAATTGAACCAAAAAAATAGTAGCCTAGCTGGCGAAGAACACGTGAATATCGATTATGTCTTGATTCCAGCCCGATGAGCCTCACAGAAATTGGAAGACGTATTTCGACGTGATCGTCGTGGACGCGACCAAGCCGTTGTTTTTCGGCGAAGGTACGATTTTGAGACAGGTCAACACGAAAACAGGTGCCTTGAAACTGGGAACCCACAAGGGACCACTTCACACAGGTATAGTTTTATGTTTAATATAGTCTCTCGTTAACGAATTATGGGCACCGTATTATTTTCTCATTCTTTTTTTTTTTTTTTTTTTTAATGGCGTCAGATTTTTTTGTCTTTGATGTAAATCGAATAACATTTCTGCAACTTTGAAAATAATTTGACATTGACGTGTTTGACAATACTTAAATAATCAAGAAAAGTATGTAATAAATACAAAAATAATAATCATCAAATACTTTAATAATTCACAATAATAATAATAATAATAATAATAATAATAATAATAATAATAATAATAATAATAATAATAATAATAATAATAATAATAATAATAATAATAATAATAATAATAATAATAATAATAATAATAATAATAATAATAATAATAATGATAATAATAATAATAATAATAATAATAATAATAATAATGATAATAATGATATTAATGATAATAATAATAATAATAATAATAGTAATAATAATAATAATAATAATAATAATAATAATAATAATAATAATAATAATAATAATAATAATAATAATAATAATTATAATAATAATAATAATAATAATAATAATAATAATAATAATAATAATAATAATAATAATAATAATAATAATAATTATTATTATTATTATTATTATTATTATTATTATTATTATTATTATTATTATTATTATTATTATTATTATTACTATTATTATTATTATTATTATTATCATTAATATCATTATTATCATTATTATTATTATTATTATTATTATTATTATTATTATTATTATTATTATTATTATTACTATTATTATTATTATTATTATTATCATTAATATCATTATTATCATTATTATTATTATTATTATTATTATTATTATTATTATTATCATTATTATTATTATTATTATTATTATTATTATTATTATTATTATTATTATTATTATTATTATTATTATTATTATTATTATTATTATTATTATTATTATTATTGTGAATTATTAAAGTATTTGATGATTATTATTTTTGTATAATAATAATAATAATAATAATAATAATAATTATTATTATTATTATTATTATTATTATTATTATTATTATTATTATTATTATTATTATTATTATTACTATTATTATTATTATTATTATTATTATCATTAATATCATTATTATCATTATTATTATTATTATTATTATTATTATTATTATTATTATCATTATTATTATTATTATTATTATTATTATTATTATTATTATTATTATTATTATTATTATTATTATATTAATTATAATAATAAAGAAATTATTAATTAATCATAGAAAAAAAAAATAAAAATGGAATTGGAATTGGCTTGGAATTTATTAATTATCATAGTGAATTTTAGCCTTAGTCTTAGTTTTAGTTGTTTAATCCCAAATATAATTCTATAATAATAATAATTAATAAATAGTATATAATAATAATAAAATGAATAATAAGTTAACCAACTCACGCTGAAATTCACTATAATAATAATTATTATTATTGTATAATAATACAAATAATTGTATTGTATTATTATATATATAGTATAATATATATATTAATAGATTATATTATAAAATAATTATAATTCTAATTATTATTATTAGATTATATTATAATACAACAATAGAGTATATTATTATTATTATACATTACTATAGTAATAAGAAATCTTGAAAACGATCATAATTGGAAATAAAAGTAATACGTTTCTCGAAAAAATTTCTTTGAGACTCACAAAAAAAAAAGAGGGTGAATTATTATATCTCAGCATCTATAATGATCTTATAAATTATCTCCGATCAGGCGAGGTGTATTCCGGAGGATCCTGCGACGTTTTCACCGAAATGATCGGTGCCAAGGGTAAAGACGTTTTGTACATAGGCGATCACATTTTCGGCGATATACTGAAGAGTAAGAAAATTCGCGGTTGGAGAACATTTTTAATAGTACCGGAATTGGTCCAAGAACTTCACGTTTGGACGGACAAGTGTCAGCTCTTCGCCGAGCTTCAGAGTCTCGACGTCATGCTGGGAGAAATGTACAAGTACGTGTTTCCACGGTTTCAACGATTTTCAATTATTCGCGAATGATGACAGCTACGAAACGTCTGTTGTTTAGCTCATTTAATAACCTTCGACGATACTTTACAGAAATTTAGACAGCAGCACCAAAGAAAAACCCGACATTTCGAAACTTCGGGCGTCGATAAGAGACGTCACACACAAGATGGATTTGGCTTACGGCATGATGGGCTCGTTGTTTCGTAGCGGAAGCCGGCAAACATTCTTCAGCAGCCAAGTCGTTAGGTACGCCGATCTTTACGCGGCGACCTTCCTCAATCTCATATACTATCCGTTCTCGTACATGTTCCGAGCTCCCGCGATGCTGGTAAGTTTTTTTCACACGATAACGACGTTGTTAAATTTTTTACAAACGTTTCGAATAATAAAACTAAACAGATTCGGTTAATTAAATATTAAATTAAATGTAGACAATGTTTTCGAGTTCGATCGAAATCCAGTGAAGTAATTTATTTATTGCACGACTGAAGGTTTTATTCGTTCATGTTTGCAATGAATATTTTCATAAACCTTCGGTTGCAAGTTTTTTGATACGATAACGACGTTGTTGTTGAATTATTTTAAACGTTTTGAATAATAGACTTAAACAGATTCGATTAATTGAATATTGAATTAAATGTAGATAATGTTTAGGAGTTTGATCGAAATCCAGCGAAGCAATTTATTTATTGCACGACTTAAGGTTTTATTCGTTCATGTTTGCGATGAATATTTTCTCAAGCGTTCGATTGCAATGTTTTAATGTGTGCAACGCTCACATATAGGTTTTGAATACTTTTTTTATTTCTTCGATTTAGAGAAACATTCGGTGTTATTTAAATGAAGACAGATTTAAATTCCGGCAGGGGTTTTTAATTATTGAGATAGGTCGGGAGAACTTGCGAAAATTTTAGAAACATTTTTTGGAACCCATCCGGGCGGTGCACACATTAAAATTCGAAAATGATATTTATAACGATCATTTCAGTATGCATAGTTTTTTCACACGTTGGCGATTTTATTTTTCAGATGCCTCACGAGAGTACGGTAGCTCACGAGCAAAGATTCGTAATGGAAACTCCGATGATCAGTAGAACACGTACTTTCAAGCTGATGGACGAAGAGGAAGAGCAAAATCGGCTAGTCGCTGTGAGTTTTTGTTTTGGTTTGTCCAAAATTCAATTGCAACTTCAGTGATAGGCAGATTCACCAAGAATTACGTGGTAAATTGGCAAATATTCTGCAGTACTTCACGCCTGAACGGATGTAACTTAATTCGATGAAATTTTGTGTTTTTCTGAAAATCGCAAAAAAAATTTCGCGGATTTCTTTGCAACGAAAAAAATCTTCGTCTGAGATTTTTTTTTGAAAAAACATGAGATATAGTTTGGATCCTTGATCGATTCTACATAGATTCACCAAATTTCATCGAATTCCGTTGAGTCGTTTAGGCGTGAAGTACTGCGGAATATTTGCCAATTTACCACGTAATTCTTGGTAAATCTACTTAACGACGGCGATGGATCACTTCACCTTAAGCTTGGAGAAAAATATGGCGAATTTTTAAATTTTCTTCCTGATAAAGCAGTTCAAGGCGCACATTCCAATTTGAGTTATTTCTCTGATTCGATTCGAGAAAAAATATTTCGTTCCGGAGATATTTGTTTTTGAAGTTTTCTCAACAAAATATTAAAAAATTCAATGCTGCAAAAAGGATGAGAAATTCGTATCATGCTTTATTTATTAAATATTTTAAGGTAAAAAATGTTGATCTAAATCATTCGAACAAATATATTCTATATCATCCTATTTTATTGATTTTTTCAAAGCTGCAAAACCTTCGTCGTTAGATTTTCGTCGCTTGCAATTTTGGAATGAATCAATCAATTGCTCCATCTCATTATTATCGTTGCTGCTGCATCCAATTTTTCCCCAACATTGTTTTACAAGTTTCCCAATCTGTCCACGGTAAAAAATAAAATGCATTTCTCCGAATTATCGTCTTATACTTCTTAAGTAATTCGTATCATTCTTTCTTTATCAAATATTTCGAAGTAAAAAATGTCGATCTTAAATCATTCAAACAAATATATCCTACACCATTCTATTTTCTATCATATTAATCTACTACTATTCTATTATTTACAATCCCGAAATTAATCAATCAATCGCTCAACCTTATTATTATCATCGCTACCGCATCAAATTTTTCCCCATAATTCTTTTACAAGTTTCCCAAACTTTTCGCACTAAAAAATAAAATGCATTTTTTCCGAATTATCGTCTTACAATAACCGATTTTATTTTCCATTGTCGAGCAGCAAAAAACATTGGAGGTCGAGACCGCGAATACGAACAATCAAATACCTCACGCTCGTCCGGAAACTCCTCGAAACGTGACACACACCCACGACGAGGATTGCAGCGACGAAGACAGCGATTCTCAAAAACAAGCGAACAATCTTCGAACGTGTTCCGAAAATTGTCCGAGCAAATGATATCGCAATCTTTTGTCTCGATCTTACGTTGATTATATTCCCTCATGATTATCTTTCGTTGTTTCGTCGCAAAGCCACGAGACTTGACTTTAGAGCGAAATTTCATCGTTAACTGATCTCACGTTCGAAGAGTCCAGTTTTTTTAAAAAAGATGTCCCTTTTTTTTCCAAAATATCCGAGAGACGATCCAATTATTATTCTCAATAAAAGAAAATTTATTTAACAGAAAAAAAAACACGTTTATTCTTTGGATCACATGGAAAATGAATTAAGTGGGATTAGATTGTGTAATTAATTCCCACCGTTTTTGTATTTTATTTTTCTTTTTTTAAATTGTTATTTTGTGATTTTTTGGGTAAAGTATTCATGCGAATTTGCGAGTTTTTTTCTTGCTCTACAAATTTATGGGCTTAAATTTTTTGAATTCATTGCTTTTAATTGATTTTTAGGGTTTTGAAATGGTGCCAGGAGGCAAAAAAAAAAAAATTATTTTCGGTGTCTGATCTATTTCGCGCTTTCGTCGTGGTCGAAAAGCTACGAAAGCAGTTCGTGACATTTGTAACGTGTGTGTAGTAGATGCTGTAGCTCCGAGGATCGCTCGAGATTGGTTTGCCAAGTTCAAATTTCAAATGAATTTTTTTGCCTCCTTGAACTTCCGTTTTAAAAGTCTGAAAAATGATTAAAATCAATTGATTCGAAAAATTTAAGTAGACAGGTTTGTACAGCAAGAATAGGACTTGCAAATCCATATTTATATATTTTATCTAACAAATCAAAGTATTGCGGAAAAAAAAAAAAATACAATCCAACCGAAATTTATCACACAATCTGATGCACAAAAATTGTTGAAATCTCTTGCACTTGAAGTTGTTCGTTCGAAGACAAGATTATCGATAATTAGCGGCGGGTTATCGTTCGAACCTGGACCGGGAGAAACAATTCTAAAACATATATAAAAAGACATGCCGTCTTTTTTCGTTCTTGTTCCCGACGATTCATCGACTCGTCATTATTAGCTTGAAACTAACAAGCACGGGATGCCGATTTGCAATCTAAATTTTCATACGAACTTGACATCAATTTTTAATATTAATTTTTTCATTTAATTTTCAAATATTAAAAATATTAATCATTATCGTTAAAAATTTGAAAAAAAATTTTCAAATAAAAATTCAACGTTTTCCGAAATTATGAGTTATGCAAAATTATTTTTGCGTTTATAAATTTCACGTAATTCGATGCATTGCCAACTAACAAAATCCAATGATTTCGAGAAAAAAATGGTTGTAAATCGACGTCTTGCGCTCATACGATGATAAAAACGAACATCGGAATTTTAATCGGTACGAAACCGTTGTTTCGGACGATGCCGGATTTTTTTTTGTTATAAAGACAAAACCGCTGGGTTTTGTCGCGTTGTTCAGGCCGACAATATAAAAACATATAAAATAATGTAACATTTATCGGACAGCCTTTGTGTATATACGCGTACTACGTAGATAGACATTGTGTACATATATAAGTGAGCGGTCAGACGTAAAATGTAGATTCTCGATAATTAATTTTAGAAAAAAAATTTGAGCAGCAACGTAGCTTAAATTTAAAAATACATAAGAACTCAATCGTTCAACTCAATCGCATTTTTTCCGAAAACGTTTTCGTTTTCTTCGAATCGATTGAAAAATATGTACCGCTCAAAACGTTATGAGATTAAAAATGCTGTCACGTCAAGTTATTGTGCATAAACTGTTTCATAAAATCTAATATTCAAATTAATCCTCAATCGGTGTTCAGCGAGGAAAAATACAGTGAACTTGATGATTTGTATTGATGAATAATTCGGCAGAAAACTTTTTTCAAAATTCGATTTCATGTTATTCATTCTATAAGAATTCCTCTGAGGAATTTTCTATGAACTTGATAATTAATATTAATAAATAATTCGGCAGGAAACTTTTTTCAAAATTAAATTTCAAGTTAATCGTTCTATAAGAACTGAGAAATTCTACGAACTTAATAATTAATATTAATGAATAATTCAGGCAGGAAATTTTTTTCACAATTTGATTTCATGTTATTTATTCTATAAGAACTCCTCTGAGGATTTCTATGAACTTAACAATAAATATTAATAAATAAATCGGCAGGAAACTTTTTTCGAAAAATCGATTTCACGTTATTCATTCTATAAGAACTCCTCTGAGGAATTCCACGAACTTAATAATTAATATTAATTAATAATTCAGGCAGGAAACTTTTTTCAAAATTTCATTTCACGTTATTCATTCTGTAAGAGATCCCCCGAGGAATTCCACAATCAAATAATCGTTACAAGTTTTTCGGCCATGGCCGTTAAAAATGTTACGTAGTCAGAAACTCTTTACCGTTGCATAATTAATCCGAGGCGTTTGTGAAATTATCGATAATCACGGTTGTATGATATTTTACACGATAGAATCGATAGCTCATGTAAAATAATGTTTTGTATTCGATCGTACGATTTAGCCGATGTTAAAACGATCCATTGTTGAAGTATATACCGAATCACAAGAGGATATGGATAGAATCGCGTTCCAATGTATTATAATGATATAATCAATTTATATTACGGTGTCCCTTAATATAATAATCCACGAATCTCCAAGATTCCCATATTCTAGTAGATTCAACGTACATAAAAAAAATTCTGGGTAAAATACAACAGAGACATAACAAAAGTTACCACCCTAAACAGCCTGAAAACGAAGTCACGTACGTGCAGCTCTTTTGAACGGCGAAATTAATCACCCGTGGGGTAAAATGGACCGGAGTTGTCCAGCTCAAATGACGAAAGAACGAAAAATGCCATTGAATATTCATTAGAGCTAACATTAAAACGAATGTAAAATGAAGTTTTGAAAAACAAAAGTGGATTCTTGAATATTTAACGTCGACTAGTGGCGTAGCTCGTTCTACCATCGGTAGATCGAGCTACGCCACTAGATCTATATATACTAGGGTGGCTTGGAAAAATTTTTTTTTTCTGATTTTAATCAAAATTTCTTGCGAAAAAACAAAATTATCGACGGAAGTTTTAATCGGATTTTAAATGTCTGCATGCCATTTTAAGCGGTTTTTAAAGAGCTTTCAAATGGAATTTACGGGATCAACGTAGCTAGAAAATTCGCGTAGCTACGATTTTTTGAATGGAAACTTTACGTTCTTCCCATGTTAATCAAATGGAAAAACTTGAAAAATCTTGCGCGACCCCTAAAAATGGTCCGATCGGGTTCATCTTTGGAGTGAATTCTTCGGATGCAAGATACTTTGCAGTGAATGTATTTTGATTGAAATCTAGGAAAAAAAAAAATTTTTTCAAGCCACGCTAATAAATATATACGTTTTCGGACAACTGAGCAGTTAGAATTTCGAAACCTACCCCTTATAATAACGTCAAAGGCGCCATTTCTGCTAGGGGTTCTACTCTGCGCGTTCTGATTCGAGGGGTTTCGATCAGAGGGATCCTAATGTACTTTGGAATACTCACTTACTTTTGCAAAAATCGGATTTCTTTTTGCGAAACACCCTAGTATAGACGTGTATACGAATTAGAAGTATATCGTACGTATATAGTTATATTTATATTGTGAAAAGTAAACCTTTTTCATCGTAGGCTAGACTTTTTACATGAAATTTTCGTAGAGGTAGAAGTATGTAGGAACAATTGATAGAATTTAAAGATGAAACTTCAACCTGGTCGAAGGTCGAACCACGAATTCGAAGTGATTCGAATCTAAAATTCATTTGAAGATTGAAAAATTATAAAAGATTTCTCTAAATTTCTAGAATGTATAAAATTACACTTTTTTTTTTTTTGAAATTACGACAAAGAGTCGGCGAATTCTGAGGATTTTATACGGTTTGACACAACTGCTCTGAGAATTATTATAATTTTTTCTTAGCGTAGAAAAGAATTTCAGGGATTCATTTGAAATACTTCGTTGGATGATTTCAGAGGTTGATTTCCAAAATTTCGAGAATTCATGCGATTTTACTTTTTTTTTTTTGAAATCCGGAAACATTTGGGGAAATTTTGAGGATGTTCTGCAGTTCGACAAGATTTTATTCCCATTCCTTAAGAATCCTTACAGATACATTTCTTTAATGTAGAAACAAAAATCGTGAATTTTACACGATCTTGCGAAATTTTTACCATGAAATTTCGAGTTCGCGTATTTTTATTTTATTTTATAAGATTTTGGATATTTCTGAGCTCCGCGTGCAACAAATTTCATCATTTATCGCGATTTTTAAAAGCAGGGAAATTTATTTGATATTTTTGTTTCCGTTTTCATCTCTTCATTATTTTTTTTAAACATATTACCATTTCATTTCTCACGAATAAACTTTTCCTACATCATCTAGAATGTTCAAAGCATGTTCTGTAATTTTTTTAACCACTTCGGACGGATAGTTTGCTCACAATCGATCATTACTCAAAATTCCCATCGTTCTTTCTCGATCTCTCGAGATTGAATTTTTTTCGTCAAAATTCTTCGGAGCTCGTACGAACGCTTACGAGCCCAGAAAACGCATAAAACAAATTCTATAATAGATGAAAAAGTATACACTGTATAGAAATTCGTTTTATTTTCAATAAATTACATATTGCAATGCATCGTTGTTTTTATTTTTTTCGTCTACATAAAAAGATCGGCGAGATATTCTTCGAATTCTTCTTCCCTCGACTTTTCCACTCCTTCCACGGGTTTGCTTTTCCAAACTTCAGTTTCGTCGGATTTCGTTTTATCCGACGTCTCAGCGTTATCAACGTCACTCTCGGGTTCGACCTTTATTGATATCTCGACGCTGGAATTATCGACTTTGTTGGAATTTTCGGCTGAATTTTTTCCCAAACGTTTCAATTCTTTCGTTCTCTTGATCTCTCTTTTCTGCGATTTGTAGTTCAACTTCGTAGAACACTCCGGGCAAAGTCCTTGTGGCAATAAAGAATTTGTTGCTTTCACAATTGTTATTAATTATTGTATTATACAGGGAGAAATGTAAAAAATTCATCATCGTTTTATGAGAATTTAGGTATTTTTTTTTAATATTTAGAATAATTTATCAATATAATTTTTAATATCCATTGATATTATGATTAATAAAGTCCGAAACAGTGAGACTGTAAAATTACGTGAATTCAAAGATTCAATCGATTGCGACTTACTCAGCTTCACCAAAGCATTTTTTTTCTCTCCGTGTTCTTCGTACCCAAAATTAACTTCCCAAGTTTTTAGGCCTTCCTTGATTCGACACTTTTTACTGGCGCACTCGAATTGACCTTTTCCCACCACCACCTCCTGTTCCGTCCTCCATCTGAGAGCGACCTATCGATTATTGTTTCACGGTTGAATGAAATATTTGATAATTTTGTGGAAAAATGAGGGAGTGAGATTTAAAATACGTAATTAAAAGTCGTATCAATAGTAGTAGTAGTGGTAGTTTCAGTAATTAATTTTTTATCTTGAGGTTGTTTCCTTTTAATTTCTCAGTGCATTTGTTTTTTTTTTTTGGAAACTGTATTTAAATGTAAATGCGAGACAATATTAAAAAAATTCAAGAATATTCAATAAACTTTTATTTGAAGAATTCTGTTTATTCGTTAACATGTATTAATTCCTTACTATTATACGATATTCAGAGGTGAAGATTACGAGAGGTGGCATCAAGTGGGGAAGTAGTCAAGCGAACTACGTAATACAGAGTAATTCATGAACTGTAAGCGGAATATAATGATTCTAGTATCGTGCATATGATTTGAATTTATTACTTTAATTTCATGCTTTATATATAAAGGCGAAACAAATATTCAGAATCGTTCAATCGCTTTAGCCTAATGCAACTGAACTACCTTAAAGATCTCATAAATACAAACTTCAACTCTACGTTTAGAGAAAAAAGAAAAGAAAAGTGATTTCTAGCAGGAGCTGCAGGATGGTAGTTTAGAAACCTGAATCGATCCGAACAACATACATATTTTCCTCATTCGACTCTGACTCCGGAATGGTAAATTCGAAGGTAACAATTTTAAAGTAAACTACAAAATTTATCATTAAAATTTTAGAGTATCGACCAAACCATAATTAATTACAAAACATAGCCATAGTTGCAATCGAAGTGTCGAAAAGGGTTCGATGGTCGGAACGCTATTTCACTCATAAATAATTATTAAATGTTTCAAAGTTCCGGGTATTCTCGACGATTAACGCTACATTTCTCAACCCAATATTTTGGCAACATTGTCACCCCGCGATCTCCAGATTTTCCCTAATTCTCCGACGGATCGTTTTACCACTCAAGCTACAGCCATCGAATTAAATATTTTTTTTCTTATATCTCCAAGTTTCCATGAAAATCCATCAAGATCCCAAACATCGGCGACTCCACCAACCTTGTTGTATTTGTAATAAGTCAAGTCGCAGATGCAATACTCCTTGAACAGCTTGTCGTAGTATTTTTTAGCGAGTCTGGTCGCCCATGTGTCGACCGCGTCGTTCTCTTCGTCCCACAAAAATCTGTGATTTTCTCTGATGACGTCGTGATCAGTCTTGTCCCGAGACCTCGAAACATCAAGAGCTGTTTGTGACGAGGCGTACGAAATTTCAACATTCTTTTGATATCTTAATTTTTTTTTCTATTCGTCTTCTTATCGAAATTCGCGATTATGCGAAGAGAATGAATGTGCAATCGCACTTATGATAAATAGTACGAGTGGTATTGGAGTTACTTATCTGACGTTACTTACGTGTCTCGTTTCAGGGACAGCGCCGAGCCACCTCGTAGTTCGAAATAATCGTTTATCAGTTTCTTGTGCCTGTCGTAAGCCGACAAATACGCGTAAGCCGGAAACATCGCGTAGACGTAAATTTTTTCATCAAATTTCGGCCATTTGCGGTAAGTTATTGAATTCGATTTTCATTACGATCGACGCAAAAAAATTTCCGACTCGTTTTGAGGTTATGTTTTACAAATTTCTCACAACACGATTTTGTCTCACTCGCACTCGTGGCGATTGGATCCTTAAGGCGATGCGCTGCATGGCGGCTTTGTCACTTAGATCGCTAAAAATAAGGGGGAAATATTTGAATCTTTGCAGTGCTTTTCTCTGCCAACTCAAATTTTTCGGAAAAAATACGAGAACGGTTGATTGCAGGATTTTAAGACGCAGTCAACCGTTCTCGTTTTTTGTTCAACAAATCAATCGAGACGGAGAAAAACGCTTTACAGTTTCTCGTTACCGACCGAGCGCCGACGCATGACCTTGAGATCACGCGTTGAGTAGCATCCGTCTTGCTCGACCTTGAAATAACGTCGAACTGTCAATTGTTTATGTGACTTTTAAGTATTTTTATAAAACACGTAATTTTTCACGGTTGTGCGAATAGATTTTTTCACGTCTATAAAAACGGATTTTCATCTCTTACTTATTAACTTATTTATTTATAACTTCAACGTTTAAGACAGATTGCCATCGTTGGCCCATAAAATCTTCCACTTCGGCGTAAAAAGAATCAATCAATGATTCTCTATCATTTCATAAAATCTCCAAATAATTCTCATCGTCATTAAATAATTGTTTCTAAAAATTAACTTCGCAGATCCAAACCGTCTCGTTCAACAAAATGTTATCAACAAGATGGCCAACCATCGTCAACCCCCGCAACGTCAGAACCCTCAGCGATTTCGTCAAAGTCGTGGAAGTCGGAGCCCGCGACGGTTTGCAAAATGAAAAAAAATTATTGCCAACTACAACAAAAATAACTTTGATAAATCGTTTATCGAAAACCGGATTGCGAGCCATCGAAGTGACGAGTTTCGTCTCTCCCAAATGGGTTCCCCAAATGGGTGACAATGCCGAAGTTTTCCTCGGCATCGAGAAGAAATCGGGAATCGATTATCCGGTTCTCGTGCCAAATTCAAAAGGATTGGAAAGCGCCATTAAAGTCGGAGTCAAAGAAATTGCAATTTTCACGTCGGCTTCCGAAAGTTTTTCCCGCAAAAATGCAAATTGTTCGTCGAAAGAAGCGCGTGAAAGATGTTTGGATATCGTTAAAATGGCGATGGCGAATGATATAAAAGTCCGAGGTTACGTTTCGTGCATAGCCGGATGTCCTTACGAGGGCGAAGTCAAATCCGCGATCGTTGCGGAATTGAGCGAATTTCTTCTTGATCTCGGTTGTTACGAAATTTCGCTTGGCGACACGATCGGCGTTGCCACGCCGAAGAAGATGAAACGGATAATAAATGACGTTAAAAACGTATCGAAAATTGGGGATTTGAGAGAATTTGCGCTACATTTGCACAATACTTATGGACAAGCGTTGGCAAATATTTATGCGAGTTTGGATATGAACGTGAGAATTTTTGATTCTTCGGTCGCTGGATTGGGCGGATGTCCATACGCTGCCGGTGCATCGGGCAATGTTTCGACCGAAGATTTGCTTTATTTGTTGCACAAACAGGGATTGACGACCGGAGTTGATTTGAGTGAGATAATCGATATCGGCGATTGGATAAGCGGGGAATTGGGGAGGGACAATCAATCGAAAGTCGGGGTGGCTATGATTGCTCGGCGAAAACGGGAAAAAGGCGGGAATTAGAGGATTGCGATCGTTGTTAGTCCCTGTTTCGCTGGGTCGAGGAGTTTTCGATCGAAACGTCATGGAGTTGTTGCGAAGATTTCCGTCAATATCAATTCGAAGAAACAATTCGTCTAAAAAACAATTGCTCTAAAAACAATTCGTCTACAACCATTCGTCTAGAGCAATTCGTCGAATAACAATTCATCTAGAACAATTCGTCTAAAACAATTCGTCTAATAACAATTTATCTAAAACTATTCGTCTTATAACAATTTGTCTAAAGCAATTCGTCTAATAACAATTCTTCCAAAACTGTTCGTCTAATAAGAATTCGTCTAAAACAATTCATCTAGAACAATTCTTCTAAAACTATTCGTCTAATAACAATTTGTCTAAAACAATTCATCCAGAACAATTCTTCTAAAACTATTCGTCTAATAACAATTTGTCTAAACGAAACAGAGAAAAAAAACAAAATTTTGTAATAAAGGAAAGGCGAACTGAAAATAACCCTAAGAACCTAAAAATCCATATAGAATCCCAGGTTTAGCCAAAAATCAAACGTTCTTTTTCTGAGAAGTAACGAATCGTTATTAGACGAATTGTTATTAAACGAATTGTTATTAAACGAATTGTTATTAGACGAATTGTTTTAGATGAATTGTTTTAGATGAATTGTTCTAGACGAATTGTTATCAGACGAATTGTTTTTTAGATGAATTATTATTGACCCAATTGTTTTGAACGAATTTTCCGCAAACCCCCATTGTACCTATTTCCTTCAAGTTTTCTGTCCCACAATCATCTCAATTTATCTTCTTCACTGCCGAAAAAAAAAAACGTCCGATAGAAATTGTCGCATCTACACTCGACGACGAAAACTCAAATTTCCGAATTTCGAAACCAATATTCGAAAAGAGCGAATACTCCGCTCGATCAATTTTATTCAAAATGAAACGATGCATTCCGAAGAGTTACAAATAGCGCTACATATATATATTATCGAATACATTTATTTAATATATAATTATTTTTTTTTTTTCACGATAAGCATTCACTTGGCATTCAATATAAAATTATATTCGCAGGAAAATCTGCAGATTCGTAAATGGTATTGTGTTTGTTCTTTTTTTCTTACTCCTTTTCTCTCTTTTTTTTTGAGCGAGTACGGTGCCTGATGGATGTTCCATCAGATACAAGTATTATTATTATTTTTTCTTTTTCCCACACCCGGATATCCACATTTTCTCTGAATCTTTTGATCGAAACGTTAATTGCTATCTTCCGTTTGAGCGATTGATGGAATTATTTTGTTTTCTGGATCTTTTAAAGCTTCTTAGGCCATTATGGTCCAATCCGGAGATGATCTCGGCGCTGCCGAGGCCTCGACGTGTATCAAATCGTTCTGTAATAAATTCCCGTCGTTTCTGTTTTATTTTTTTTTTTTCGACATTTTGGGATTTTTTGGGTAAAGTATTTATGTGCATTCGCAAGTTCTTTTCTTGCTCTAGAAATCTATGTGTTTTCATTTTTTCGAATTAATTTACATCAATCAATTCATTCACTTCAGGCTTTTGAAATAAAATAAAAGTTCCAAATGAATTTTTTTGTCTCCTGAAAATTTCATTTTAAAAGCCTGAAAATTGATTGAAATCAATAAATTCCAAAAAATGAAGCAGGTAGGTTTGAAGAGCACGAAGACAGCTTGCGAATGGATATAAATACTTTACCTAACAAACCACAAACTCCCGGGGGGAAAAAAATAAAATACAAAAACAGCGAGAATTAATTACACAACCTAAAATAATTCCCTCGTTCGAAGGATCGTCTTTTAATTTTGTTCGAAGACTTTGGCGAATACAAACGACGGTTCGTGGACGAGAAAAAATGCATTTGTGGGCACGAGATTGTTATGCGGTAACTTTGAAACACGTGCGATAAAAGATCATGATTAATCGTGTTACGTTATATTGGACAGTTCTTGGAGAATAGCTTGCGTGTCCAGCGCGTTTAGATCGATCGATGCTCGCGTATCGATCACAACTCCCGAAACCTACAAAGACAAGAGAAGAATGTACAAAAAAATCGTCCCATAAGAAATAATTAATATAATTAATAATAATTAAAATTCAAAAAAATTAAATAAAAGAACGAAGATAAGACGATTGATAGAATTAATAATTCTGATTATTTAATAAAATTAAATAATTATTTAATTATTTATAACTGAACCGAGTCACTAACTATTCAATTATTCAATACTGTACCGAATCACGCGGAAATTATTCTAATTATTTAATTTGATTAAATATTGAGATTAAATTAATTAATTGATTAATTACTAATAATTTTATAAATTATATATAAAATTACTAATAATTATAAGTTATAGTCAAGTTATAGTTAGTACATTATATTATTAATTATTTATATTATTATCATTAATTAATTCATTAAGTTATAGTTATTATATTACGATATTAATTAATCAATTAATTAATTATAACAATATAAATAACTAATAATATAACATAATAACTATAAGTTAACCATAACTTATAATTATTAATAAATATTCAATTCAATTTTATTAAATAGTTAGATTAGTTTCTGCGTGAATCGCTTCAGGTAACAGATAAGTTATTATCAAATAATTAATGACCAACCATTTCTTCGAAAAAAGCCGTGTGATTGGGTTTTTCCGAGTATCTTTCGTACTGATCCAAATTGTCCTGAAGCTTCAGCGTAAGAGTATCGTAATTCTGTATTATAACGGCCAATATTTGTTGCTCGGTGGGGGTGGAGAGACTTTCGCTCGCCAACCACGCGGCGATCTTTGGTGGAAAGTGATTGACGATATCTCGCATGTTAACCAGACAATTCGTTAGTTTGAGCGCGTGCTCTTTGTACTCGTAACATTCACTCGTCGAATATCTCAGAGCTGTGAAAAAAACGTTTTGTTATCTTTTATTCAGGAAAGAAATTAATTGTTTCCATGAAGACGAGAGGTCTATATTTTTAGGGTTCCGCAGAAATCTAGAAAAAAAAACAGAGAAATTAAAAAGTGGTCGAAATTTTTTTTAGCTCTCTCCATAGAGTAAAATGTCTTTTAATACGTCTCCTCAAATGCAATTTGAAATGTCCCAAGACCTTTTTATTCCAACCCTTCATTCACGAAATAATTTCTAAACTATCAATCTAAAAAAATCGGAAAAAATTCCAAAATGTAGATTTTAATTCGTACATTGAATAAAAATTATAACGAATATCGTACCAAAAATAGTTTATGAAAATTTTTGGAAATAACTCTTTTTCGTAATGACCGAAAATGGCTACGGAACCCCATAATGTCGTATTCAAAGTGATCAACGCGTTATTGACCAGTTATTCGTCATACCCATGGCGTTTAAATTCGTAAAGATGAGCCGCATCCTTATGATCTCGTAGAAGAGTTCGTCGTAGCTGCTCGGTGCGGACAAAAACGTATCGCCGTACGTTATAAATAAATTCATTATATTTACAACCTGTATGGCCAATGGAAATACATTCATTTTTTTGACGAGATGGTTCTCGTGAGTCGTGAGAAATTTGAGAAGATTTATGAGAGCCGTCCACAGATCTTTCCATTGATAAGCCAATCTGACCCTGCAACGTTTCTGATAGCACAACAATCGTTGCAGCACACCGACGCATTGGTGATAAAGCTCCAATGGAAATTTCTTCATCATGTGGGACGTCATGAACTCCACGAGAAGATCTGCGAAACATCGAAATGCGTTTCATTAAGGGGGACTAGTGTGAAATTTCGAAAAAATCGATTTAGTTTTTTTTTTTTTTTTTGCATATTTCGATAGTCTATACGTTTAAGAATAAGATTTTTAATAAGGATTTGTAACATTTCATAACGATTTATAACCATAAAATCAGTAATTTCAACTTTATACCATTATATTAACTCGTATTAATTTGAAACATTATATTTTTCTTGAAACTATATTTTTCAAATTTGCTGCATTTGCACCGAATTTTATGGAATTCCATTCAGTCGTTTAGGCGTGAAGTACTGCCGAATATTTGTCAATTTACAAAGTATCGCTTTACCTTTTAAAAAAATGTATTTGTTGCAAAATTATGGATCTTTTTCTTTGGTAGAATTTCTATTTTAACTTGGAAAAAAGAGTTTACCGAGTAGCGTAGCTGCGAGAGGCTGAGTCGGTGCAACTCTGTCCAACAATTTTCGGTGGTGCATCGGTACTCGATGCAATTGAACTCTGAAGGCGAGATTGGCGTCGTGCATGAGACTATTGGCGTACTGATCCTCGGCAATGCAGCTCAGTATGAGGAAGCACAGTTTGACGTTGTTCAATATCGCCTCTGTTCTGATAACTTGCATCACTATGGAACTGAAATTCAACGATTAATCAAATTAAATGGTAATTTTACAGTATCCGAGCTCCTCACATCACTTGAATCATTAATAAATTGAATCATTAATAAATTCAATCATTAATAAATTGAATCATTAATAAATTCAATCATTTATGAATTCAATCATTAATAAATTGAATCTTTAATAAATTGAATCTTTAATAAATTGAATCTTTAATAAATTGAATCTTTAATAGATTAAATCTTTAATAAATTGAATCATTCATAAATTGAATGATTAATAAATTGAATCATCAATAAATTGAATCATTAATAAATTGAATCATCAATAAATTGAATCATTGATAAATTGAATCACGTAAATTAAATTAATTCATTGAGTCTATGGAATCCATTAAATTGTTTGATAATTTAATTCGTTAAATTAATTTCGTTAATTCCATTCATTTGATTAATTAAAAATCTTTAGATAATAAATTCCAACAATTTTTTATTGACTTCCCATGTCAGTGATTCCAAAAAATTTGTAATTGAATTTTCCATCATTTTATTCCACGACGAGTGAAATATAAAAATCAGCATAATCTCAGAAAATAGTTGAGACGTTTTATTATAAATTTGACGTTTGAAAAGTTATTTTTCAATTAATTTCCAACTCTGCACGCTGATGAAGGATAAATCATTGGCTCACCAGTATTGCAAAAACGTGGCGAGAAGATTGAAGGGCTGGGCCATAATGTCGGGAGGCTGTGAACCCGGAGCAACTGCGTTTGGTCCGAGGGTGTTGTTTGGCGAGGGTGGAGCGCTCGTGTCGCTCTGAGTATAGGCCAGAGTCGTGACGAAGTTTCGATTAAGATGCGTCGCCTCGTATAGGGCGAGAAGCAGCGCATTATTGGCACGTATTTGTTGCGTATTCGCTTCTTCCTCACCCACGAACATGCCCACGATACTCGTCAACGACGACAACCAGGAAGCCTGAACATCTGCCGAGAAATTTCAATGAGTTTCGATGTTTTTCATTGCTTTTCATCACTTGATTACCGCTGTTTTTTTAATCTAGAATCTTGCGTACTTGTATGTATTTATTCATTCTCCTCCAATAAATAATATAATATAAATAATAATATAATATTACATAAAATAGTTATTGACAATGAGAATGAATTAATCGATTCATTAGTAATATTGGTATTAGTATTATCATTATTACGATTGATTTATGATAAATTATTGTAAATGATAATAAATTAATCAGTAACAATTATTTCGTTGAATACAATATAAATATTTTTCAGACGTCATTTTTTTCAACAATTTTTATAGATATTATATTTTTTTATTTCGGAAAAGATTATTTTTTAATAACAAATTAAATTTTAAAAAAATTTTCATTTTATTTTTCAAAAGTGTTTGACGAATCGAAGAATCCACCTGGTTGGGTTAAACAGGATCATACCTGCTTTCTGTTGGACGAAAAGCCTACAGAAATCCGTCAACGAACTCGATATCACCTGTCCATAACCATTCAGCGCAAGCTCGTCGTCCAAAATCGACAATTTTACGATGTACGGATTTGCGCTTTCGTGCTTTCGATAATTGACTAGAAGCGTCAGCAGCAATACAGCGTCGTGACCATGACGATTTCGCGCTGCTGTGTCTCTCAATAACTATGTGACACAAAAAAAAAAATAAGTCCGAACCCTAGATCCATTCGTTATTAAATTTAAAAAAAAAAAAAAAAAACATAATAATTTACAGAACGATCGAAAAAGTAATCAAATCCACTATTGCCCAAAATACCATTGACCATAACGAACTAACTAACCAATTATCTAACCAACTGACTAACTAACTAACACAAACGCTCAGATACATTCGTTATTAAATTAAAAAATAAAAAACATAATTATTTACAGAACGATCGAAAGAGTAATCAAATCCACTATTGCCCAAAATACCATCGACCATAACGAACTAACTAACCAATTATCTAACCAACTGACTAACTAACTAACACAAACGCTGAGTTACATTCGTTATTAAATTAAAAAAAAAAAAAAAAAACCTAATTATTTACAGAACGATCGAAAGAGCAATGAAATCCACTAACTTGAACCAAAGATTCGAACACGCCATTGACCATAACGTATTCCAATAAAGCATTTTGACTGACGTTATCCGTTCCAGTTGCGATAATCAACAACAATTTCAAGCACAACGCTTTCAGACTGTCCGGATATTCACCTGAAAAATTAAAAAGAATCAATAATAACAATCCAGTAATAATAATAATTCCAATTCGATCGAAGAAAATTCTCTTGATTCGTCGATCAATGACTAACCCGTTAGAAAGTTATTGCAGTGTTGCATCAACGTGGTCATTCGTTGCTCCGCGGAATTGAAACCGACTAGAACGTCTATTAGATTAAAACCGCAGTCGCCGTGACTAGCTTTTTTGTACATGGATTGCATTACAGCGGCCAGAGTTTGAAGGGCGTAAACGACGCGGAAGGGATGCTCGTCCACGAGAGTGTCCACGCAGTGGCAAACCAGAGCGTTCAAATTTTCTCGGCTCGCGTTCAATTGATCCCCATTCATGCGCAAAATTTCGCTCTCGATGTGCGGCACCTGAATCAATTGACGAGGTTTATCGTCGCGTTGCTTCGTCGCGTTGTATCGATTAGTTTGAGCATTTTATATCGATTTAATCGAGGCGAAGCGATGAATCGCCGTTGGTAAGTCGATTGACCAAGAATGAATTGGAAATTGACAAATATTTTTCCCCAAAAAACAAAAAATTTTTCGTACGAAGATTTTTTTTTATTGCATAGAAATTCGGGAAATTTTTTTTGCGATTTTGAAAAAAACGTGAGATATTGGTTGGGTCTTTTGATCGATTCTACATAGATCCATCAAATTTCATCGAATTAGGTTCAGCCGTTCAGGTGTGAATTAGTGCAGAATATTTGCCAATTTATCACGTGATTTTTCGTTAATCTGCTTATCGATGGCGATTTATCGCTTCACCTTAATCCATTTTTACATGCAGCACCTCGCAACGATGGAAACAAATACTTATAATCACATTAGAAAGGGACATTTTTGCTATGGCGCAGCGATTGTTTTTTTTTTTTTTTCAAGCTTTAAAAAAACTTGATGATTTTGACACGTGTCTTTTGTGAAATTATGGGGTCAGGTTATGATTAGAAATTTTTTTTGCACGAAGCCGCGATGTTGAAGCCCGAAGGTCGATGATTCGAACGGGTCGAATTTAATCAATATGCGGGTATGAACCCGTATAAAGTCGTATCGCGAGATGGTCGTCGGAAAATTCGTAGCAAGAGTAATTCAGGTAAAGCCTCGAATGGTTATCACGATCGAGGGTTCAAGAATTGAGTTAAATTTGAACACAGTTTTTCATATTCCGATTATTTAGGATCTCAGGATTTTATTGCAATTATTTGTTGATCGATTTTTCATTCGTTTGAACGTTTTATAAGACGATAACATGAGAAAATGTGCTTCGAGAATTCATCTTTCATTGATGGTGATGGAGACAATTATTTTGAGACATTTGTGATAATTTTTAATTCTATTTAACAATATTTTATTGACGATTTTTTTCAGTCGTTACCGACTTGGGAAGTCACTAAATATTACGGACGCGTTTGTTGGTTTCAACTGCAATGTCTGAAATATCGGATAGAAACGAGCGAAGCTTGGTTCAATTTTAGAAGCAAGTACATGCCAGGGAGTTTGAAAAGCGACGCTGATTACGATGACAAATGCGGTGAGAAAAAAGACGAACGGAATCGAAGTAAAATGAAAATTTCGGAAGCATCTGATGAATCGTCGATGGCTGATGAATTACTCAGCAAAATTTCTAAAAATACTTTTATCAAGGAAAAACTTGAACAGTTGCAAATGATTAAGAAGAAAGTCAGTCGAGGAGGGAGCTCGCAAGGAAAATCAGCGAAGATCAATGGAAAATCGGATGAAGATACGAAAAATTCAGATGCTTCTAAATCGGAACAAAAAAAATCGTGATTAAATGGAGGAAATTGTTTTAACAAAAAATCTTTGGGGGTGATGGTGTTGGAAAAAGTTTTACATTGTTGTCTCTTTGGAGTCAATTTGTTGTTAATATTTCTGGTTGAGAAATTAAGCTGACTGATCATAGAGAATAAAAAAATTGAGAAATTTTTTTTTTTTAAGTTTTTTCATCTGTGGATTCAGAAAACGCATTTTTGATTCTGTGTATGTTCGAAAATAAAAGACGGGAAAAGGAAAGTGTGCGAACTAACGGCATAAGTTTTTCCACGGAAAATTAGTCGCGATATAGAATTAAATATTTGATATACGATGATGGTTTTCTCTAATAAAAATAAAGGAAAATGAAATCTCTCTTGCAAAAAAAAGTCGATATTTTGATTCTGTATGGGGAAAACGATTTTTTTGATTTTCTATTATTTTTTGTGGAAAAAAAATAATCAAAAAATCGTTTTTTTGGCAAGACAGAGTTCATTTTTTTTCTTCAATAAAAGATCATCATCATATATCAAAATTTCGGTAAAATTCGAATTTTTTGAAAATTAAATATATAGATATTTGGGTGGTTAAAAAAAAAGTTGTCTTGCTCCTTGAGAAAGTTGACCTCAAAAAATGAAGTTCCTCCAAATTTCAGCTCTCTATCTTAATCCTAAGGTGCGCCTGTGAATTTTTTTAAATTTAATTTTTTTTACCATCGGTTTAATGAGGAATAATTCATTCCAAAAATTGGGATGCGCCAGGGTCAAGTCCTCCCCCTTGAAAAAACTCTCATAAATCGGCACGAGCTTTCCCTTGTGCTGTCGCTTAGAGCCGGAGCCGCTCCTTTTGCGCATCGCCATTCTGAATCCTGCACGTTCTATTTGCCTTCTCTCATTTCTCGGACCTAAAAAACATAATCGTTGCGTGAATTAATTTCTGATCATCTTGCTACGAGCATTCATCGAATGAACATTACTCGCTTCGCACCTTTGTTCCAAAATTGCTCCAAAATAAAAAAAAATGTCGACACAAAAAAGAGCATATAAAAAAAAAATCAAATTAAAAATAACGATGACTTTTCCAACTGTTTGCCACCGAAAATACATCAATCACCAGCGTCGCGAATGAATGCTCTAAAATATTGAAAAACTTTGAAAGGAAAAAAAATGTTAAACGAATACAATTAAAAATAACAATAGCATTTCTTGATTCTAACATGCAAAGTTGTCGCTGGAAAAATGACATCAAAACCGCCAAAGCTGCGACTACTCAACTCTCCTGTCATAAAAAAAACTAATCCACCATAATTTCAATAACAAACGATAAATCGTTTAATGTTATCGTCAAACAGTTAGTTAAAACAGAGAAAATATTACAATTTCTCTAAACGCACGATAAAAACATTGAAATTAATTCCAATTCGTCATCGTGACATTAACTTCAAGCGCAAACCACGCGTGGCTGAAACACCGTCTTGCCGATCAAAGACACATTCACAAAATCGAAATGAGATTCGCACAAGTTGCAAAATCTTGAAAAAATTATTGTAGGTTAGGTCCGGTCGCAGGTAACGCGTAATAACAAATGATTGTCATACGAACCTCGGACGTAAAAACGTGCGACACATGGATCGTTGAATTCTCCTGAATCTCGTTTTGTTCGTGAAAAATGATAAACCGGTGGAAATCGACGAACGGGTTACGCGTTGCCGAAACAATGAGCCAAACGAGAAATACGAGAATGACAGGGCGCCATTACAAACATGAAAGATTCACACGAAACTGCATCAAGAGCAGCCTTAAGCCGGCTCTTCCACCCCCATCTCGCGTACTGTCGACGAACGAGAACGAATTCTCGTATCAACAAAATGGTCGCGCACAGTACGATCGCCCGTCTCATCAACCAACCCGGACCGCGAACCGAGATGAACCGAGATACCGAACAGGCATCCGATGGTACGTAGAGCGAAGCGACGTACAGCGACGTAGAGCGAACCCGTTCCGAAACCCCCGTAAAGACCGACCGCGACGACGGAAACAAGGGAAAAAGAGCGAGAGAACCCCCATTGACGAGGATCGAACATAATCGAGAGAGCTAGAACCCGACGAGAAGCGTTTCAATCGTTTCAGTGAGCGGATCAGGCTGTTGGCAAATCGTTCGTTCGGGCTCTTCTCGTCCGGCTACGTCAAAATGTCGCTAGAAACGCCAACGCGGATGCAGTGATTGTTCGTTGCAATTATTACGGGTACGAAAAAAAAAAAAAATAAATTATTATTATAAAAAAAAAAAACAATAAATCAAATCCAAGATAATAATTAAATCCTCGATTGAAAACGTTTTTAATCGCGCGAGCATCGCAAAACCCTCTCGAAAGAACCCGACGAAAAAAAACCTTTGGAAATTAAAATCTGTACTTCGTTTACGATTCGTTCATTTCCATTGCACGGTTTTCACGGTCGAGTGCATCCCCGCTGTCTACTTTCGACGCTTGTGACACGTAACATGGGAAATTTCGTATTTCGTCGTTGCGCTTCTTCAATCGCGTATCCGTTTTCGATTTCTTTATTATTTTCACGTATCGTTAGTATTTTTTCTTTCACCTACCGTTGGCAACCCGTTCGGGGGATATTCGGCATTGGTCGAAGTAAGAATGGTGGTTATATCGACCGAGTCGCCGTGAGAGCGAGTGAGACGGGGTTGCGGGCGCTCGCGACGGAGGGAGAGAGAACGGAGTGTAGATGTGTAGATTGGGGGGTTGTTGCTTCGAAATAACGTCATAAATGACGTTTGGTTGGGTCTGATGGTTCGAGATTAACGAGTTAGAGGGATGAATGTGTTTGACGAGTGTTGGATAATGTTTCAGCATTGATGAGGTTTTGCAGTTTTCTTTACCGACCGAGCAGCGAAAACGAAGTCGTGAATTTGCGAGCGGTTCATTGGATTGGCGAGAAATATTTTTTTTTGCAGGTGGAGGAAGCGAAAGAGAGGAAGAGAGAGAGAGAGAGGAAGACAGAAAGAAAGAAAGAGGGAGAGAGAGAGAAGAATCGAAAGAGAGAGATGAAGAGAGGGAGAGAGAGAGAGAGAGAGATGGAGTATATATATAGATATTGAACAATAATAAAATAATATATAAATATTATATTATATATAAATCATATATAAATATATATAAATATTATATATAATGTAGTAACTGTCCCTCTCTTTCTTCCTTTTTCTCACCCTTTCCGTGGTCGAAAATATTTCTCGTATAGATATAAACGGTGAAAGAGAGGGATAGAGTGGGAGAGGCAGAGAGAAAGGGAAGTAGTCCGAGCTTATTCTATGGCGGGCAGAAAAGCTACGAAACCGTTACTCCAACAGAGCTCGGGGTCTTTCGTTCCAACAAACACCATAAAACCTCGGATCCTTTGAAAATAGAAAGAGAGAAAAAAAAAATAATAGAAAACGAAGTTTAACGAAAAAAAAAAAAACTTTTCGGGTGAGAAATTCGAAAATTTGTCGCGTATCTATTATTTTATTATTATTTATTATTGTTGTTTCCGTGATTGTTATTACCGTGATTATTGTTATTATTGTGAATATATTTTTTTTCTTTTACGTTTGTCGATTAAACGGTTCGGATTCCGTTGTTCGTAGACGGAATCGCGAAACGCGCCAGCACAGCAGCGTTACATCGGTTCGAGTTAACCATTTGTTGCTCGAAAATTAATTTTGTGATTATTCCTGTTACGTGGAATACGATTTTACGCGACGTTTCGCATTATTTTGTGCATCGAGTTATTGACGTAGAACGAATTTTCGTGCGTTTTTTATTTTTTTAATTTATTTTATTTTTATTTTTATTTCGCTTTATTCTTATCTGTTTGATTTAATTTTTTTTTCCGTGCGTTTTGCGTTCGTTTGGCCTGTCGGGAATTCGTCCAGGAAATTTGTCGAACGACCTTGCATCGCGATGTCGAAGCTCGTGACGAAGCTCGATATTACGTTTTTTTTTCTTCCGTTTTTTTTTTTTTTTTTTAAAACGATTTTTTGATGTTTCGGAGGCGATTGCTTTGTTATGTGTAGTGCTGGAAATTCTGGAAATTTCGAAAGACTGGAAAGATTACGGAATTTCGATGCATCGATTTTTTTGTTGAGCTGAGATTTTTTTCTTCTTTCTTTCTGTTCTGAGATTTTATTTATTTTTGTTTTATTTATTTCATATAAAATTTTTGGGAATATTTCACTCAAAAATGGGGAAACTATTGTTTTGGAGCTCTATTATACTCATTCGTTGCTCTACAGATACAAAAATGAGTTCCGTTCACATTTCCACATTTTTCCATAGTTTCTATTCGCTAAAAAAAAAAAATCAGCGATTCGTAAGGCTTAATGGTTATTCTATATGAAAAATAAACTGAGGATTTATATTTTGGCCATTAAAATATTTCATTGAATTTAATTATGTCAAAAATGATTTTGCTTGTGAATGTATTTCGACTTCTTTCTCGTTACATGCATTTTTCAGATTTTGTGAACGCATAATTGCAAAAGTCGCCAGAGGTGAAAATGGTGTCGACTCGTCAGTCGAGTAATATGGGAGGAGGCGGTGTGTCGTCAGGCGAAGGTGTCTGCGAACCGGGTCCGTCGCGCAGGCACTCGAGTCAGACGCAATCGGGCGTAGTACATACGGCTCCGACTTCGGTGTCGCGACCGCCGGCTCGAGTTCTGACTCTGCAGGACATGCCCATGGAGATAATGGACAAAATTTGCAACAATCTTAATTACAACACCGTTGCTCACATGCGTCCGGTCAGTAAAATATTACACTTAGTTCTTTATCAACCATTATTGTAGAAATTTGATCATACGATTTTATTATCCTTGTTATTTATTTATCATCATTAATATAATTGAATAAATTATTCAATTGATTGAATAGTATTATATGTCATCGAATCATTCATTTATTCTAATTAATATAATTCTATTATTATTTCTACAATCATTAGTTTATAATTTTTCAATCATTTGTTTATTAAACCATTTCTGAAGAAATTTGCTCATACAATTATTATTCGCGTTATTTATTTACCATCATTAATATAATTGAATAAATTATTCAATTGATTAAATAGTATTATATATCAACGAATCATTTATTTATTCTGATTAATATAATTCTATTATTATTTCTACAATCATTAGTTTATAATTTTTCAATAATTTGTTTATTAAACCATTTCTGAAGAAATTTGCTCATACAATTATTATTCGTGTTATTTATTTACCATCATTAATATAATTGAATAAATTATTCAATTGATTCAATAGTATTATATATCATCGAATCATTTATTTATTTTAATTAATATAATTTTATAATTATTGGTACCATCATTATTTTATAATTCTTCTATCATCTGTTTATTAAATTTCGTTCTTTCACTAGATTAATTAATATTAAACATTTTCTCTTTATTCATATAATTATAGCATTATTTCTACTATCATTGTTTAAACATTTTCCTATAATTTATTATTGCAATTAATTTTCTCACCAATGAAAAAGAATAAACCTAGAAATATTGCTCGTCGAAGCACATATTCGAACTTCCTCCTCATCAAAATATTTTACTATTATTTATTACCTATTTCTACTCAATAATTTTCCAAATAATACAAATAAATGTATCAGATTCTGTAATAAATTCCCACTGTTTTTGTTTTTTTCCCCTCCATCATTTCGTGATTTGTTAGCTAAAGAATATCATATGCATTCGCAAGTTCTTTTCTTGCTCGACAAACCCATCTGCATCAATTTTCCGAATCAATTTATTTCTCTCAATTCGAAAAAAGGAAGCAGATACGTCCGCAGAAGAACAAAAGGACTTGCGAATGTGTATCTTACCGAACGAATCGCAAAATTGCCGGGAAAAAAAAATAAAATACAACAAACGCGGGAATTAATTAATCACCCAAACCGAATAATCACAATCGATTGCGAAAATGAAAATTATCTCCGCAGGTTTCGCGTCGAATGGATCGAATCTGCGGTTCGATTTTGAATTCGAGTTTTCAAAAACTTCAAGCACAAATGCTCAGTCGATTTCAAGCGATAAAAGCTCAGATGCCGAGGCGCGAATCCGCTCGGCGAAATCATCCTCTCGCCTGTGAATCCGACATAATCGAGACTCTTCACATGCGGCTTACTCTTCTGCAAATGAGTTTTGGCAAGCACATAGAAAGAAAACACTGTTGTTTCTTTCCCGGAGAGGTCAGATTTTCTTTTTCTTCATCATTATTTTTTTCTTTGCGTTGCGAAGGGAATTTTTTTTTAATTTTCGTGAGATTTTATTTGATCGATTTGCGTTAATTTTTGACGATTCAAATGCAGATTCTGGACGAAGTTAATCGCATATTGCATTATATAAAAATAACGCCGAAGCTCGCGAGGCCTTACAAGGTCACCGACGAGCTTTTCGACCTCAGCACTATGGCAATGGAGTACTTCAAGGAACGAATCGAACCCAAACTCCCGGAAATTCCGTATTTCGGAGCGGATTTTCTCGATCTTGCGGGAACTTTTTCGTGTGAGTGCGACGAAAAAATAGTTTTTTTAATAAAATTATGGGCATCAGAGCGTTGTTGAGGGGCAAGACGGACCAGTTTCTAGGACCCAGAGGTCCTCGAACGAGCGAATGATCATTTTTCGTAGTTAAATAAATTTTGCAATGATCCAATAAATGATTCTCATATTAATTAATCAATTCGTTATTAGTAAGAAAATTTCGCCCATTGAGATCTTTCGGATTTTTCGATTTTTTCTTTCGAACCTTCCACTTACTTGCTAACGAAGGGGGGGGGGGGGGGGGATGAAAATACCCGGGAAATATTTTTTTCCAATCGTTTTTGGCAAAAATATTTTCATAAAAATCAATTCATTGAAAATCAGTGAAAAAAATGTCTAAATTCTTTTCCTTTTTTCGATTAAATTTTTTTTTCGACTCTTCGATCTACTCGACGACGACGAGGGGATGACAATAGCCTGAATAAATATTTCTTCGGGCGATTTCCTTGAGCAAACAACTCGAAAGTCGTCCAAAAACCAAAGCGAATGAAAAATAACAAAATACAAAAAAAAAAAAAAAAACAAAAATTGTTTGATAATGAACAATTAATTTTTTGGTTGTGATTCGAACGAAATTTTCGCAGCTTCGAACAGCGTCAGCAAACCCTTCATGTGCATGGATTCGTCGCCGATGAGTCTGAGCGGTGGAAAATCCGGAAGTCCGAACGACGAAGGTGCATCGCCTCCTCACTCGTCCGACGATCAGGCTCTTCATGAGGTCAACGTGCCGTCTCCACAGTCCAACATCGCCGTGCGAAGACGATTGCGCAGGATCAAGCTTGGAATGAAGAAATACAACACGCAATTGATGCTTTTGCGACGAGATTTGCGCGGTTGCAGAACAAAAATTGCCGAGCAGCAGAAACAAATCGTCGAATATGCGAATCGGCTCGACGATCACGACAAGAAGAACGAGGAAACGTCGAGAAAATTCAGCACCCTTCTACAGGTATTTACGAAGGTATATTTTGTTGTAACGAACGCATACTCGAATCGTCGATTTATCTGCGATAACGTGTATTATTTTTTTTTTATAAAAAAATTATAAAAAATTTTAAAACTTCGGAGATATGATTTTAATTCATCAGAATGGAAAATATTGTGATTGAGCGAGAGAACGAATTATTGAAGTTTATTGAAGCAATCGAAATTATCTCCATGAGTGAATAAGATGCAGAAAAATGTTTGCAAATGCAAAAGTGTATTTTTTTTTCATCAATAAAAAAATCTATAGGAGATAAATTTAATCTGAACCATTAGCAGTAAGTGGAATTCCATAACGAAATATCGAAGCTAATTGCAACGAAAATTATCGTCTCGAGAAATATTAATTATGATCGATAAAATAGATGAATATAAAAAAATAGTTGAATAGATAAATAAAATGAATAAAAATGAACATTTAATATTAAAGATTCTTTGAAAAGAAATCAACGAGGAACAGAACAATTGCAGAAGATACTATTTTTATATTTTTTTATGCGAAATTGATTCGAATCCGTCAACGCAATTGACTCAAAAAATCAGAAATCTCGAATCGCTAACTTTTCTCAACAATTTCTCATCATCATCGACGTCAAAAATTCAATTTTCCAAATTTATCACATCCATAAAATAATTGAACCACCTCAAAACGAAAAAAAAAAAAAAAAAAAAAAACTAAATTGATCGAAAAAAACAAAAATCTCGAATCTTCGAATCTTCCGCAACAACTTTCAAAACTTCCCAACAACTCTACAAACTATCCACGTCACAAATTCACCATCGCCAATTTATTACACCCACAAGAATCATTAAAAAATCGATCAAATCGAAAAAAAACAAAAAATACCAAAAACAAATGTTTCAGGAATTGAACAAATGTAAAACGGAGCTGCAATATTGGCGATCGAAATCACCTGCGATACCGGTATGCGGAGGTTGCGGTTTATCCGTGCCCGTGCCAACGGAAACGAATAACGGAGCAATGACCGAAGCTTTCGGCGAAGCCTTGAACTTCGTTCCCATCGGCGGTGTCGAGAGTCCAACGGAAAATTCGTCGTCCGCATTAACGAAACAAGATTTCGTGGGCACAAGTTTGAAATTGGAACAAAATTCAAAGTCGGAATCGACCTCAAAACCGGAAACGTCATCCGTCACTGCGGTAACAATCGCTTCTAACGCGAAAAGCGAATCATTGGCGATGATAATGGCACCGCCAAAAATTCCTCCATCATCTTCAATGCCATCGAAACGAAAAATTTCCGTCGATGATCAACAACAAAACATTCAACAACAACAATCAAACGACGCGACGAAAAAACCTCGTCGTACCGCCAAGTCTCGTCAGGCCAAACGCTCAAAGATATAAAAAAAAAAAAAAAACGAGGAGAAAAAAAGAAAACGAAAAAGAAAAATAATAATAATTGATAAATCCCCGATTCTGACGATGGTACAAAATATCTGTCTGATCTAACATCTCTTCCGTGGCTCTCGCGAAGTCCAGGAATTCTTGTTGTCCCCCCCTCCCCCCCTTAAGCCTCGTTCACGACCTTTCGTCGTTAATTTTTGCGCGATTTCCAAGCCACGATTTTCCACCCAAGTAAACCGTTCGAACTTCGGCCGACAAACTTTTTTTGGCCAAAGGCAAAAAAAAAAAAAAAACAAGTACAAAATTCACAAGATAGTCCTGCGCTCGTGTTTTCGCACGCGACGAATATTTCGGAATAATGTGAAAGGTTTTAGAATTTAGATAATTCGAGACGAAACGATTTAAAAAAAAAAAAAATAGGACGTTGTATCGTTGGTTTACGTTTGGTTCTTGTGAGAATTCGATTGGATCGTTATGTTGGAAAAATGATTTCGTTTCGAAATTTTCAAGTTTAGATGAGGATGTTGCGAATTTTTAACCTTACGAACGTTATCATGGTTTTTTTCTGTTGATTTTTTTGGGGTTGGAACGTCCACAACGGTTTTACGAGACTAATCGGTTGCTCGTTGATGCATCGAACGAAGAATTTTTTTTCTTAACTTCGTCGTTAGGGCGTGCTCACTGCCTCACTGCTTTTTTTTTTTTTGGGGTTTTTTTTTTATTCCTGCGAATGTAGATCGTTCGAATCGCCACGGATACGTTTTTTTTATTTGTATTTTTGTCTTCTGTTTGTTCAAATGATCAACTGAAATCAATTGAGAGATTCTGTGGCGATTTATTTCGTTGAAACTGAATCGTCGATGACTTTTGAATTATATTCGATGGAGGATTGATTTTTCTTATCGAGCGGGTGTCGAAATTTATTTACGAAAATTATCGCGTTTCTGATGAATCTTAACAACGATAAGTATTTTTTATTTTATTTATTTATTTTTTTTTTTATAATATGATTCAGTTTTAAATTTACCTCATACGAACGTTAAAATGCAGACCGGACGAATTCGCGAGCCGGAATAGTCGCGAAAAAAATCATCGAAGATGAAGAATCGGCAAAATATTATTTTCAATAACGTCGGAAATCAACGGAATTCACGATTTCCGTTGAATTTTAATTAACGCACGATTCTGCGATAATTCGTCGGCTCAACAAAAAAAAAATCAAAAAATGTATCGACGTGTTCTCAACTGATCGAAGAATTGACATTTTTTAGTGAAGTTATTCGAGAATAAAAAAAATAATTTATTTTGCCCATTTTTGTCACCAATCATATCAATCTCCTCGTTTATTCGAGCCAAATTCGTTACAAAAAAATATTATCTTCTTCTTTCAAAGTTTCGCCGTATCGCCTTCGTCCGCAACGAAAGAAAATTAATTAAATAGATGAATAAAAAAAAAATAAACAAAATTTACACAATTCGAATCGTCTGTAATTCAACAGTGAAAGAGAAAGAATAAATTGAATCTACTGCGAATCGAGTCAAAGCGTTGCGCAAAATCATTGCGCAGTTTCGCCAGAACTTCAGATAAAATCCAATAAAAAGAAAAAAGTGAAAAAAAAATAATAATAATATAAAAATAAGAAAATTCGTAGAAATTGAACGAACACACGAAAAAAAAGCGTTTTGGATAGATCCAATTGATAATTGCCGCTGCAGTTCCACAATCGATTTCGCCGTTAGGACAATGATCAAGTTTATATATTAACTTTGCAAAAGTAGTTAAATTCCCACAAAAACACAATGTGTAAAAAAATCAAGACAAGTACATTTACGCGAGCCCGCTCCAACCCATGCAAAAAGGTGCGAGATCAACTGGAAACATGGAGCGCATGTATTTACAACAAGTACATATTATTATAGAAAATAATTATTTAATATAAATCATTCGTATTAAAAAAAAATGTCTTGTTCAAAATAGAAAGTTTAAGAACAAATTTGAATTCATGTGAAAAATCACAGCAGTACTTCTCGAGTTTTTTTTTCAAAGTCAAGGCAGAAACGTTATTATTAAACAGTTATGTAGATACAAAACTATGGAATTTGTATCGACTTGATATAAATGAATTACTTACATCAGTTATAATATATTTCCTGACACGATTCAACTTTTGGGACCAAGCAGAACGTTTGCTCAGTCGTTCTCTCTCTCTCCGCAGTGAGCGAAAATGGCGCGATCTCTCACGGACTTCAAACTAAGGTACGAGGATTTTTGCGAAATATATATGATTGGTTCCATAAACTATAGGCATCGGTCCGGGTGACCCCCCCTCAGATTCTTTTCAAATTTTTTTGGGATGTAGTCCTTGATGACCTATATGTGCCTGAATTTTTTCAGATTTTTTTCTCCATTATTTCGGCTGTAGTAATTAAGGGCATTTCCTGACATTTCCGTTTTTTTTTTTTTTTCAATCTAATTTCATAGTATTGTATCGCAAAATGAAAATTACACTCAGAATGCATTTCTATGTGAAATTTTCTCAACTTTTTGAAAAAAATATTGATTCTCAGTTTGGACTAACGCAAAACTCTCAAAATCGACCTTTAATAATAAAAAGCTATTTTTCGGCCATTGCGCATGTCTGAAATTTTTTTTCAATATTTTTTTCAGAAAGCTGAGAAAATTTCACATATGATACGTCAAATTCACGTTGGGATGTCTGTAAAAACTGCTAGAATCGATGAAAGTTCAAAAATTCAATGATAAACCAAATTTTATTTTCTCCCTTCAAAATGTATAAATTCTCCTTCAATCCTCTTGAGCTATCGATCATTTTAAATTTTTGTCTTTTAGATAGAAATGCAATGTCTCGACTACTCCCAATATTCTGCAGTGAAAGAAAGTTATACGATTATTTATAGAATGAAATCAAAAATAGGCCTTAACATTTCTTGAAAATATTTCTTTAATTGCAAAATAGTTTTTATTCGTTTTTAAAAACTTGAACAATAGAAAAATTCGAAGAATTCGACACAGGCCTTACAATAGCGGAGCCTAAGTTATTGCTAATTGGCGTAATGTTGTGAATTTATCGGGTCCCTTTGATTGATTTCGAGTGAGATGCTCGTTCATCTAACGTTGGCTTTAATTCAAAATATTTCGTCCCCTCAACGAACACAACGTCGATATTTGGCAGACTTTGATTTGTCCTCTCAAACAAATCGTATGGTGTGAGAATGTGTTCGTCTGGGTCCATCTGCAACGACCTTTTTCTTGCATTTCGCTTAATGGCCCCTCCCAAACCATCACACGGTCCTTTGCCATGTGCGGTCGCGAAAAAATGCCAATCAGCCTCAATATCGAAATCATTTTCATGATAACATAAATTTGTAAATGCGTTTTTATTTTTAAATTGCTGCGGCGCTCCATCACTGAAGTAGTGAATTCTTTTTACCACATGAAATTTTTTATTTAAGTAAGCTACCAGTTCGACTTGAAATAAATGAACCATAACGAAATCGTGTTTGAGACAGTTACGCCAATTAGCAATAACTTAGGTTCCGCTATTGTAAGGCCTGTGTCGAATTCTTCGAATTTTTCTATTGTTCAAGTTTTTAAAAACGAATAAAAACTATTTTGCAATTAAAGACATATTTTCAAGAAATGTTGCAGGCCTATTTTTGATTTCATTGTATAAATAATCGTATAACTTTCTTTCACTGCAGGATATTGGGGGTAGTCAAGACATTGCATTTCTATCTAAAAGACAAAAATTCAAAATGATCGATAGCTCAAGAGGATTGAAGGAGAATTTATACATTTTGAAGGGAGAAAATAAAATTTGGCTTATCATTGAATTTTTGAACTTTCATCGATTCTAGCAGTTTTTACAGACATCCCAACGTGAATTTGACGTATTATATGTGAAATTTTCTCAGCTTTCTGAAAAAAATATTGAAAAAAAATTTCAGACATGCGCAATGGCCGAAAAATAGCTTTTTATTATTAAAGGTCAATTTTGAGA
>CAXAQZ010000614.1:0-27027 GCA_963971145.1 Sussaba pulchella | reverse complement strand
AGCATTTGTAGAAAAAAAATCAAATTTTTAAAAATGGCCGTTTTGTCGGCTTACTCTTATCTTTGCAACTTCGATGCGCGCGCATCACCTTAAGGAGTGATGGGAAAATTGTGAAAAAAAATTAGGGTCTGTTTGTAGTCAGAACAAAGTTAAAAAAAAATCGTATCCAAATTATATAATTTCCTTCTATGCAAAGAACTATATGCAAGTTTATGCAACAATCGGCGCCCATCACCTTAAAGAGTGGTGCAGAAATTCTGAAAAAAAATTAGGGTCTATTTTGAGTCGGAACAAAGTCAAAAATAAAATTATGCAACAATCGGCGGACCCGAGGGAAATGACCCCACGGTTTGGTTTGGAATGCCCCATATACAAAATTTATTGTTCCCTACCACAGTTAAGACAGACAAACATTCTGTGCTCGGAAATTTTTTTGTATGTTCTTTTTAACTCCCGAATTTCGAAGTAAGCACACATATCGACTTGATAAAAAAAATTTAACGATTTACATAGGCATACTTACATTACGTGAAGTAATCCCACGCAAAAAAAAAAAAAAAAACTTTTCACCGAATAATAACGTAGTGGTCACACGGAGGGTCAAGCGGACCCCAGCGCGAACACGATTTTTTCCGATCGACTGCCACGAAAGAACCGCCATCTCGATTGGGCCGACCCCAGTCTCTTCTTACAAAGGGAACCCCAAAGCACCGTTAGAGGGGAGGCCAACCCTCTCGGGCGCCAATAACTTATAGTTATTCTAGTTTGAAGTTCCACTTGAGGTCTTCGCGACCCCTGGTGACCAAGGAAGGTTAATCATAACTAAAATATCAACATAAGAAAATTTTTGAATACGCTTTTTTCATCAGAAGGATACGTGCTTTAAAAGAAAAAGGGCTAATCTCCCGTAAAAAATGGCGAGACTACTATGGCGGTTTGAAAATTGAAATTACGCTAAAAGCTTGTTTTTCACTATTTCGAAATCATTAAAATGAATTAGGGATTCATAATGCAACACACACTGAAATGGAATTAGTATGCAGACATAACATACGATAAAAAAAAATTTTACTTCAACCATTTTTATCTGGGGTTTTTTGGGTTCAATTTTTGTATAATCTTTGAATTGATGAAAAATCAGGAAAAAAAAAGAAAACACATCAAGTTTGGTTCCATATTAATATTGCAAGTTCTCTTGTATTCGTTTCTTTTTCAGAATCCAGGAATTCCTTGTGGTACCAAGCAGCAACTTGTAGCATGTATTGTTTTACTTTTTCATCGTTTGTCAATACATTGTTGTACTTCGAACAAAATTTACAGCTCGCTCTGCACAATCATTGACGATTTTTAGGCTTTTTACAACTTTCAGGCCCCGTTGGAAGTTTTTATTACCTTCCCACATCAATGGATCAAGATTCAAAAACTCGGTATTTATTTCATATCTCTCGAAATTTCATGTTCTAATCAATTTCATCGATTCTGAATTCACGAAAAAGTCAATTTCCTTATCGAGCAATTCCCTAATATCCTTGATTTTTTACAACAATTTGATTGCAACCATCTTCATTCAAATCTTCAGTCACATCCAGTTTTCTTACCATCCTTTCCTTGATGTCGGCTGACAATTATTTTGAGGGGTATTGACTGAAGATTCACATCAAGAAATTCGCAATGAAATTGTTGCCAGAAAAAAAGGAAACCAAAGTTCTAGAGAATTTTATTCTCTGAAAGTTTGTTACTACTCACTACGCTTAGCTTGTAAATAATCGAGATAATACGATAATTCAGATTCAGCGGTTTTGTCGGATTTAACGAAAAAAATATCGATCGTAGAGTAAAAATTATTATGACTTGAGTTATAGAGACTACAATTTCCTAAAAAGTTTCTAATGACCATTTTTAGTAAAGTTTGAAATGAGCGAATGATTTAACATGAACGAATTTCGCTTAAACTCAATATGGCGGACGAAGCCGAAGGTCTGGCAGTTCGAGGACCTGGATTCCGATTACTAATAAAGGTCTCTTCATCGATTAGAAAAAGAAATGTTATCTGGAAATTTTTTTTATTTGCAGCTTTTTTTGTACATCCTGACTGGGCTAGAGCGACGCAGCGATAGTCGTGTTCTGCGTTCGTCGCTCTGGCGGGTTTTCAGCACGCAGTCGCACGCTGCCGTTGCTCGCTCGACCCACTGGAGGGAGGTTCGACCAGCACACGCTCACACCCGACACTGGGATCAGCTGGTTGAGTGCCGGAAGGTGTGAGACACGAGATGTTCATCCTGCAGCGATCTATATTGTAAGTTAATCACGATTATAGCCTAAAATTAAGTTCTTTTTGCTAGCGACGTCGAAAAATTATGCGATTGACCAAAGATAACGTTTGGCTTTGTGACAACAAGCATCACAGAATTTGAAATCTTGATTAATCTAGGAGCGATTGAAGGTCGGGTGAGAGGACAAATTTCGGATGCCGTGATAACTTTTTGGGTGCTTCGAATTATTTTACTACTCAGTTGCAGGGGAGCAGATTTTTTTTCAAGGTTGCCGGACTTTCATTAAGGTGTTAACTTCGTCGACGTCATTCACGTCGTCCTTGTGCGTTGCTCATCCTCAAATGTGTTTTTCGATGTATTCGTTCGTTCAGTCATACCTTCAGGCCAGGCGAGTCCGAGATTTACCTCGTTGGTAGTGAAAAATTATAATTCATTTTTTGGAAGATCGTCGAAGTGCTTTCAATAATATCCTAGAAATCTTTTTTCTTGTACTTTTGTACGCTTTGAAATTATTATTGTGATCAGAATTTTTTAGGTTATATCAGAAAAACCATCATTAGATCAGGTTATATCAGAGTTTTGGCTACTGACAAGGCACGAAACTACGTTGCGGGAGAGTGTATGATAAACCAAGAGGTGCGCGAAGTTTCATTTCACTGAATTTCTGACGAGATATGTTCGGTTCAGCGTGTACTTGCCGTGGGGAGCGTAACCGCGAGCTGGTATAACTGTTGGGGCAATGCAGAGCTGAAAATAGGAGCCCACCGCTCGGCCGCCGGTCGTCGGATCAATACCAGGCTAGCCCTTCCAGAGAAAAAGAGACAGGAGAAGAAAGAGAGAGCGAGAGAGCGAGAGAGCGAGAGAGCGAGAGAGAGAGAGAGCGCGAGAGAGCGAGAGAAAGAGAGCGCGAGAGAGCGAGAGAGCGAGAGAGCGAGAGAGAGCGAGAGAGAGGGAGAGAGAGCGAGAGAGAGAGCGAGAGAGAGAGAGAGAGAGCGAGAGAGAGAGAGCGAGAGAGAGAGAGCGAGAGAGAAAGAGCGAGAGAGAGAGAGCGAGAGAGAGAGAGCGAGAGAGAGAGAGCGAGAGAGAGAGAGCGAGAGAGAGAGAGCGAGAGAGAGAGAGCGAGAGAGAGAGCGAGAGAGAGAGAGCGAGAGAGAGAGAGCGAGAGAGAGAGAGCGAGAGAGAGAGAGCGAGAGAGAGAGCGAGAGAGAGAGAGCGAGAGAGAGAGAGCGAGAGAGAGCGAGAGAGAGCGAGAGAGAGCGCGAGAGAGCGCGAGAGAGAGAGAGAGAGCGAGAGAGAGCGCGAGAGAGAGAGAGAGAGCGAGAGAGAGCGCGAGAGAGAGAGAGAGAGCGAGAGAGCGAGAGAGAGAGAGAGCGTGAGAGAGAGAGCGAGAGAGAGAACGAGAGAGAGAGCGAGAGAGAGAGGGAGAGCGCGGGAGAGAGAGAGAGAGAGAGCGGGAGAGAGAGAGAGAGCGAGAGAGAGAGAGAGCGAGATATGATATTGATATTATTATTTATTAGCGTTCTCGGCTACATTTTTGGCCACTTTAGGGTGGCGACGAATTCTACATTCACATTTCCACGTTCATTTCTACATTTACATTTACATTTACATTTAGTGGTCACAGTCATGCTTTTACATTTGTTCGTTAAATTAAAATTTCCACATTCATTCTCACAATAACAGTTTCATTTCCCATTTAACTCTACGTCATCACAGTGGTTTTTCTATTCATAGACAACTCTCTTGTTCATAATATTAAAAGTCGCGCGCACTTATTATGTATTTTGCCGCTTTGCATTTAAAATCTCTAAGGTTTTTCGCACTCCGCACTTCGTGCGTTGACTCATTGTACAGCTTGTATCCATTATAATATAAATCTTTCTTTCCTCTTTTGCTCCCTCTATATCCTATGTGTATATCACTTGCTTGCCTTGTGCATCTACCGCTTCTTTCTCCAGTGTATTGCACTATTCTGTCTTCTATTTTTTTGGTTTTGTCTTCTTCTATTAGTTTATAAATAGACATGAGTACGCTATATTTTATTCTTTCCTCAACATTCATGAAGCCCAGCGGATTTAGCATGTCGTTGATGCTCGTTCTCTTGTTACACTGCAGAATCACCCGCATTGCTCTGTTCTGCATCTTTTGGAGTTCTGATAAGTCCATTTTATTCATGTTTAATGACACTGTACAGTAGTATTCCATGTGCGGAGCCACAATAGTTTTATACACTGTGCACCTTGTTAGGGGCGATAAAAACGTTCCCTGTCTGTTCAGAAAACTGATTTTTTTCCCAACTTTCTTGATTATGTAGTCTTTGTTTTCCTTCAGATTCAAGTGACAGTCTATCATTATTCGCAAATATTTTATGACGCGGATCTTTTCAATATCCTCACCGTTTCTCGTTGTCACCCTGAAATTTTTGCCTCTCTTATCTCTAGTTCCTTTAAAAACCATAAATTTCGTTTTTTTTCGCATTTATCTTCCGTTTATTGAAGATTAACCACTTCTCTACTTCATATAAGGCTTTGTTTAGTTTCTTTTCTAGTTCTTCCGATCCTCTTCCGTCTACATATACTATCATATCGTCAGGGAACAGCACTATTTCTACGGTAGAGTCTAGGTGCTCTGTAATGTCGTTGATATATGCAATAAAAAGTATTGGTCCTAGCACTGATCCCTGTGGAACTCCGTACTTCGTAGCTATTGGTGCAGAACATTTTTCATTGAGAACGACAACTTGTGAGCGTCCTTGCAGGTAGGATGTTGTCCACTCCAGTACCGTACCCCCTATGCCGTATCTCGGTAGTTTACGCAGAAGCATCCGTCGATCTATTGTCTCGAATGCCCTTTTGAGGTCGATGAAGATAGCGCCTATGATCTTACCCTCACTAATTTTTTTGTTCCAGTCGGTTATTGTTGATTGGATAGCACCTTCGCAGGATCTCCTCTTTCTGAATCCAAAATGTTTGTCGGTTAGAAGTTTATTCGATTCTAGGTGATCTATAATCTGGTCCTTTGCCACTAACTCAAGTACATTCTCTGTTATTGGCAGCATATTTATTGGACGAAATTCTTCCGCATGCCTAGTTTTATTGATCTTTGGTATAGGTATTATTTCTGATCTTTTCCATTCTCTTGGAAAGTAGCCATATTTTAGTGATGCATTCATGATTTCCGTAACCTCGACTGTGAAGTGCCTCAAACGCATATTTTAGGACATCCGTTGAAATGCCTTCCCTGGTTCCTTGCTTTCTTGGTAGCCTTTTTATTATATCTTTGATTTCTTCCCCATTCATTTCTTTGGAATTTACCATAGGAGTCCTTGCATACATATATTCTTTCTCGCGACTCGTTATTCGGTACCGTTTCTATGCTTGAGATTATTTTCTCTATGCTGTCTACAAAGAATCGGTTGAAGTGTTCGGCTATGTTTTTTTCTCCCTGCACCAACTTAGTCCCAAAATATATTCCGTTTGTGTAGCTGATATCGTTCGTTTTACCTTTTATAATTGTTTTTAAAGTTTTCCACATTTTTGCACTGTCTTTACGGTTGTTGTCGATTTGTGTTTTATAGTATTGTTTTTTTGCTCTCCTGATTACACTAACAGTTCCCGAGTCGAAATTTAGACCCTACCCTCGGCCTGGTTATTCCTGAATTCCTACGTTTCGTCTGCGGAGTGGGCTAGGGTGACGGAGGGTATCGCTCAGTAATACTGAATGCGAGCTACAGCCTCCCCAGACTCCGCAAATGGCAGAAAGTGAACAATCAGATTGTAGTAGGGTGGCGTAGGGCGACCCACAGCCTACTTTCAGCCTTGGTCAGCCTACCTACAACCTCCGCTAGCCTACCTACAACCTACGTTACCCCGCTGTACAGCCTCCGTTACCCCGCTGTACAGCCTCCATTACCCCGCCGTACAACCTTCGTTACCCCGCTGTACAGCCTCCGTTACTCCGTATATTCAATGGATATCCCATCCCACGTAGGGTGGGTTATATATTAATTATAAAAAAGTAATTTATTATAGAATATACATTTTTACACAAAGTGAAATTAATAAAATTGATTGACATTAAAAAAAAAAAAGTCGTCCAAGAATTCGGTATATTCTTCGTAGAATCGCCGTTACGGGCAGTTACGGGGTTCGAACTCACGACCTACGGAACTTGCCTACCTACCTAACCTATCTATCTACCTCGCTACCCACTCGGCTATTCTGACATACGTGGAATCGATGAATTTTGATCCATAATACGTTCATCTAAGATGGCATTCTTTTTCTGTTTTATGATAAACCACAAGGGCATATGTGGATTTTCTTGATGGAAGATACTTTGGCGTGAATGTATTTTGATTGACAGGAAAAAAAGTTTTTTTTTCAAGCCGGCCTAGTGTACATCGACATTTGAAAATTATCATAACTAGTGAGCTCGTTTGCGTCCAAGCGTACTTCGCTGGCATACGAGTCGTTTCAGTTATTTTCGCTTGCTTTGGTCGTTATTATTAATGTTTTGGAATTTGGTGCTTTGGCGACGTACGACCTTGTGTTTATTTTATTTCCTTTTCATTAACGTTTCGCCTGCTCGATTTGGGGCCTCTTCAGAATAACTCTCCTCCTTTTCTGTTATTGTAATTTCCACATATTGGTTACATACATGATAAACAAATTATTTCCACAAAAAAAAAATTTTACAAAAACAATAATTGTTGCTGTGCTCGTTGTTTCCATTCGTTGAGTTTCCTCCAGGTCTTGAAATCATTTTGGACCTCCGATCCACCAAAGCAAGCGAAAATAACTGTTATTACCTGGTGCAAAACTATAAATATGGAGTTCCTAAAATACATCACATGGGAATATGGATCGGAGGTCCAAAATGATTTCAAGACCTGGAGGAAACTCAACGAATGGAAACAACGAGCACAGCAACAATTATTGTTTTTGTAAAATTTTTTTTTTGTGGAAATAATTTGTTTATCATGTATGTAACCAATATGTGGAAATTACAATAACAGAAAAGGAGGAGAGTTATTCTGAAGAGGCCCCAAATCGAGCAGGCGAAACGTTAATGAAAAGGAAATAAAATAAACACGAGGTCGCCAAAGCACCAAATTCCAAAATACGAGGTGTTTCGACTAATTAATAAAGAACTTCGCATAAGTTTTAATCAAGGAATCTCTGTGTTTGAGTAGGCTATATAGAGTTGCCCGGGTTGGAGGAGGTTGGGCGCGGATTGTATACGTCATATAGGCTGTAGCAGATTGTCGGAGGGTATATGAATAGGGCGAGTTAGATTGTGGGAGGCTGGCGCGGAGTGACGGAGAGTGTACCGGAGTCTTGGTGAGTGTAGATGGAGTCGCGGAGGGTGTAGAAAACGTCGTAAGCGATGGTTCAATCCGCAAGTAGGGTAGCGGTAGGCTGGGCGCAGAGTAGAACCGGTGTCGGCATCCGCATGATCAAAGGATTTGGCAGTGACGGAGGGCGTAGGGAGGGTAAAAATTTCGACTCGGGTTTCGTTCCTTATTAATCTATAATTATTCCAGTCTTCCGGGTCGTTACTGATTTTCGCTCGCTTAAAACTTTCGTCGCGATCTAATAATCGGTTTTTCACTTCATTATTGAACCACTTTTTTGTATTTTTGGGGTCCTTTACTCTAACTGTTTTGACAGGTGCCTCACGGTCGAGACATGCTAGTATTGAATTTATAGTCTTATCTACATTGTCATTAAATATTCTTTCATCATTATTGTCATTGTTTAGATTAAGCTGTGTCTGGTGCAATTTATTTATAAATCCCTCCCTCTCTGAAATCCCTTATAGTTTTTCGCCTGTTTTTGCTGTCGGTCACCCTGTTTCCTATTTTGGTTTCGATTATCGCGTGGTCTGTTATTTTTGGCGTGTCAAATATTGTCGTTTCAACGTGAAGATTGCTAAATACTAAATCTATTGTCGTTCTGGATTCTTCTTCGACTCTTGTTTCTACCCGTACATATTGCTTCATTCCCACCGTCTCAAACATATTTAATATTTTTTTTGCATAGAAGGTATTCACCCCGACGTTTATATTAAAGTCGCCGACGCACACGCAATTTCCTTCATTATATCGGTCGTCAATAATGTTGTTCAGAAATTGTATGAACACTGCATCGCTTGCACTTGGAGAGTGGTAGACCACAACTATATTTCCTATAAAATAGTGCGTTGTAACATTTATTACTAGGCACCAACAATTGCTTTTTATTTTCCCAATATACTTTACTGAATGATCAATATTTTTCTCAATGTACACAGCCACTCCACCTGTCCGCCTATTCTCAGAATCGCATCGTATGAGAGTATATCCCTCAGCTGCAATTTCCATATCCTCTATTTCTTTCGTTAGTCTTGTCTCCGTTAGGGCGAGTATCTTCGGTTTCATATTTTTTATAACTAATTCGTCTATTTCGTCGAAGTTTTTTACCAGACTCCTCGCATTGAGGCACAGGATTAAGCTGTTTATCGAATTTTTACGGAGGTGTTCTCGACGCGTACCTATCTGTAATTGCTAGTCTTGTTTCGTTGAGAGAGTTAAAGACTCTTCTGCGTATTTGATATTTTTCCTTCTCTGTCCTACCATTCGCTTAAAACACTCACACCCAGGATCCGTCGCTACGTGGTTCGCTACGAGAGAGAGAGAGAGAGAGAGAGAGAGAGAGAGAGAGAGAGAGCGGGAGAGAGAGAGAGAGAGCGAGAGAGGGAGAGCGAGAGAGAGAGAGAGAGAGGGTGAGAGAGAGATTGATTGATTGATTGATTATTTTATTTATGCCCGAGTAAAAACTTTAGGGCAACAAAGTGGTAACAAATCGATAACACAAAATCATAACAAAAATATTTGGAATAGATATAAGATAAAATAATACAGTAATAACGTGTATAAAACTAAGCATAAATATTATCAGAATAACAAGAATAATAACGTAGCATAAAATCAAAATAGTAATAACGAGGTATAATAACACGAGAGAGGGAGCGTGAGAGAAAGGGTGAGAGAGAGAGGGTGAGAGAGAGAGAGTGAGAGAGAGAGGGTGAGGGAGAGAGGGTGAGAGAGAGAGGGTGAGGGAGAGGGTGAGATAGAGGGAGTGAGAGAGAGAGGGTGAAACTGAGAGGGTGAGAGAGAGAGAGAGAGAGAGCGAGAGGGTGAGATTGATTGACGTGTTTTATTTTAGTTTTCGCTACTTTCATATGTGTACAAATTTTCTTTTTACATCACTAGATCTTATTCTACCTTATATTAAATATATAGCTATATAATTTCATTCATTCTAGTTTTCAAATGCTCTTTGAGCCGTCTTTTAAAGTCGGTTACATTTAAAGCCTCCTTCAAGTTGCGAGGTAGGCTATTATATATTCCTACTCCAGTGTATGTTAAGCACTTTTGTGCTGCCGCTGTTCTGCAGTAATTCACCGCTATTGTTATTCGTCTGTCTTGTATTGTAGTTGTGATTTTCTCCGACCATTCTTAGCTGCTGTTCTAAGTACCGTGGCATCATCCCATTTTCTAATTTATATATAAAAACGCAAACATTATAAAGCATTCGTTGTCGTACATTCATGAAGCCTAATGCGTGAAGCATGTCAACTATTCTTGTATACTTATTTACTTTCAATATCGCTCGCATCGCTCTGTTTTGTGTCTTCTGCAAAATATCCATCCAGTGTTGATTTAGATTTAATAACAGTGTGCTACAACATTCGTAGTGTGGAGCAATTATAGTTTTGTATATTGTCACCAGTATGTTGGAGTTAACGTATTTATTTATTCTGTACATGAAATTCATTTTCTTTGAAACTTTACCGGCTATATATCTTGCATAGCTGTCAAACACACAGTTGTTGTCAATTGTAACTCCTAGGTATTTTATTTCTTTTACTTTCTCAATCTTTTCTCCTTCTATTGTTATTTGACACATATTTTGTACGTTCTGCTTTCTTTTATCATGTACCATCATGAATTTCGTCTTATTTGTATTCAGACGCAACGCATTTTATCAAGCCACTGCATTACACTGTTGAGATCGAAATTCAACTTCAACTCTACATCACTAATGTCTTCACCACTTACATATGGGGTATTCCTGGGAATTTCGGCAACTTCGGACAGTTGGGTCAAAACTTTTGCCCCCCAATTTTTTCCATTAATATGTGTTGAAAATAAAGAGACACGTATTTCGGCGTTTTTTTTTGAGCTCCCACTTTTGAAATACGGTCAAATGAAGTTTTTGAAGTATTGACCACATTCGATCATTCAAATCGATATATCTCAGCAACGGTTAGTGATAACTCGAAAAACCACGGGTCTTTTTTTTTGTTTTTGAACGCTCTATACAATGAAATCATTTACGATTATGTTGCACAAATTCAACAATAAGTTATAAACAATTCAAAATTAAAAATAAAATAAAACAAAAAACGTACCTTTAATTTTTGAAATGTATTTATTTTTAAATTCCTTGAACAAAAACGAAAATTTAGCCACCTTGAACTTTTTGGGCCGACGCTTCGTTCGGGAGTTATACATTTTTTTGTCACAAAAAACCCGTAAATGTTTACCCGGTTGTTAAGAAAAAAAGCTATAACTTTCGAACGAAGCCTCGGCCCAAGTCCGGCCGAGTCTCAAAATTTTCGTTTTCGTTCAAGGAATTTGAAAAAAAATAGATTTCAATAATTAAGGGTACTTTTTCTTCATGCAACTTTTTACTAATAAAATATGTAATTTACCGGTTTTTTATGACAAAAAAGCTATAACTTTCGAACGAAACGTCGGCCCAAGTCCGGCCGGGTCTCAAAATTTTTCTTTTCGTTCAAGGAATTTGAAAAAAAATCAATTTCAATAATTAAGGGTACTTTTTTTTTTCATGCAAATTTTTACTAATAAAATACGTAAATTTACGGGTTTTTTGTGACAAAAAAATTTATAACTCCCGAACGAAGCGTCGGCCCAAAAAGTTCAAGGTGGCTAAATTTTCGTTTTTGTTCAAGGAATTTAAAAAAAAATACATTTCAAAAATTAAGGGTACGTTTTTTGTTTTATTTCATTTTTAATTTTGAATTGTTTATAAATAATTGTTGAATTTGTGCACCATAATCTTAAATGTTTTCATTGTATAGAGCGTTCAAAAGCGAAAAAAAAACACCCATGGTTTTTTGAGTTATCACTAACCGTTGCTGAGATATATCGATTTGAATGATCGAATGTGGTCAATACTTCAAAAACTCCATTTGACTGTATTTCAAAAGTGGGTGCTCAAAATAAAAAACGCCGAAATACGTGTCTCTTTATTTTCAACACATATTAATGAAAAAAATTGGGGGGCAAAAATTTTGACCCAACTGTCCGAAGTTGCCGAAATTCCCAGGAATATCCCATATATTATCGTATCGTCCGCAAACATTTTACCCTTACAATAATTTAATTCTGTCACAAGATCATTTATATTGTGATCGCCACGTTCCAACTAATATTACAAATAATAATGCACCAAGCACAGATCCCCGTGGAACTCCGTGGATTGTGTCCATTTCGGTTGACATCATATTGCCATATTTTACTCTTTGCATTCGGTTCGTAAGATATGATGTTAGCCATTGATGCGCCTTTCCTGTTATACCGTATTTCCCTAACTTTTCCAACAATACTATTCGATTGATCGTCTCGAATGCTCTTTTGAAATCTAGAAAAATTACTCCGATTACTTCATTTTTGTCTAAAATTTTTTTCCAATCAATGATGGTATCTTGTATCGCTGTTTCACAAGAGTAACCCCTTAGGAATCCTGACTGTTCATCTTTTAGTAAGTTATTTCTATCTATGTAGTCAACAAGTTGATTTTTTACCGCTATTTCAAGTATTTTTTCATACATTGGCAACATGTTTATAGGTCTATTATCCTCAGCTTTGCAACTTCCTTGTACTTTCGGGACAGGTATTATTGTTGCCGTTTTCCATTTTTTCGGAAATACACCCTCTTGCATCGACCCGATTATGATTCGCAGTATCATTTCTTCTGCTCCTAACTATGTTAACTGAAGAACTTCAGTACTTATACCTTCATCTGTTCTCTTTTTCTGCTTCAAAGATTTTATTATTTTATCCATTTCTTCCCTTTTCACCTCCCTGAATATACATCTTTTATACAGTTAGCGTATTTATTTCCATTTCTAAATTATCGTTTGCTGTTCCAGTACCTACTATGTCATCAATGCTTCTTATAAAGAATGCATTGAACACATTAGATATCAACATTCCATCATTTACCATAATTCGATTGAACCATATACTTTTCGGACTATCTACACGTTTTTTATTCCCAATCAATTCTTTCAATGTTCCCTACATCTTAGTGGGATTCGATTTCACGTTATCAATATTCCTTTCGTAATATTGGTCCTTACTTTGTCTCGTCATTGTCACAACCAGATTCCGTAAGCTTTTATATTTAATCCAGTCATCCCTGGCGGTTTCAGGTATACTCATTTTATACCGAAAGACAACGGTGTATTTGTGAATTTTTTATACCGAATAATTACCGTAAGTATGCACTATTTTGGTATACTGTCGGTATAAATTGAGCACGACTCTGGTATATTTACGGTAAAAATTTAACATGATTTTGGGATACTTGCGGATCTTTTATATTTTTCGGATGATATAATATCAGTGGAATTGAGGGTATTATTTGTAATTATAGTTTTGTGATGACCGAGAGGTCAATTGGTGGGATGTGTAGACGTCCTGCCGAATTTTTGAAGAGAGAAAATATTTGGTGCATGCCGGGGTCGAACCCGGGAACTTCCAATCCTCAATCCAGCACTCTACCTACTGTGCTAATGTCACCGATTATATTTCTCCCATTCGAATCGTCTACTTATAGTGCAGGGACGTTACCGTTTTTTTTGTACGAACATTTTTTAATCTCTTCATTTTTTTCTACGACGTATAAACAACAATAACAAAAGTAATATTTTCTACTTTTTTAACTCGACTCTTCATTTTTTTCGACAGTTTTCTTCGTTGAACTCCTCTCATTCTTAATGAGATCGAGTACCCATTTTCGCACATGGATCGTCGGGTCGTGATTGTTGTGGTGTTTGAGTTGTTTTTTGTCCTAAAGCTCCATACATATTTCTGTAAAACACAAAGAATGGAGAGATAGAACCAACGGTGGTAGAAGCATGCACCTATAATAGTTATACAATTAATAACGGATAAATAACTAATTACCATCGATGCTTACGTGCAATATGCAAGGACGTCGTGCACGCGGCGCTCACTCATCCGACCAATCGCTCACACACCTGGTGTACTACTCGAATCTTTTCTTTTCCAACGAATATAAGTGGCTTTAACATGATTTACATCGGACATAAACGAACATCGACGCCGTATGCCGTGGTATGCCCAGTATGCCGGTGTAGTCGAAACCCGTGTGCAATCGTACATAAATCGCGGCAATTTACGTGAAACATTTCACGTGAATTAAAATACTTATTTTCTCTTTTATACTGCGAGGACATATTACGGTATAGAAAATTACGTTATAGAATGAGTATTTTGCCGGTAAATTTACGGAAAACATACACAAATTATGTCCTTTAATTACCATAAAAAATGCGTAATGTTTTGGTACATTCACGGAAAACATACGCCAATTATACTGTAAAATTAGGTATAAAATAAGAATATCTCTGGTAAACTTACGAAAAACATACGTCAATTATACTGTAAAAGTATGGTATAAAATAAGTATATTTCTGGTAGATTTACGAAAAACATACCCCAATTATACTGTAAAGGTATGGTATAATTTGCGTATATTTTTTGTGGAAAAAATTCACAAATACACGGTTGACTTCTAGTATAATTACCAAAAAATACCCTGAATTCTACTCATATTATACCATCCGAAAAATATACCGAAAATACACCGGAATAATCGGTATAATCGAATCCGCCAGGGATAGGTAGTATTCCGGGCTATTGCCATTTTATGTACTAGGTCTCTTTCTTTTCTTGTTTCTTCAACCTGTTTACTGATCCACGGTTCATCTTTCCATCTCGCTGAAATCTTTTTCTCCTTTATTGGTGCCACCTTGTTTATGGTTTCCACAATAAAGTCAATCGTTGAATCTGCTATTCCATTAATATTGTCACTATTTACACATCGTGGTCGTATTTTTGTTCTCGGTGTTCCTATAAAAATTTCATCACTATAGCGCGAGAAATCCCTTACGTAATATATTTTTATTTTATTTCTTTCATTGTTTGTGTCATTCCGTAAAATTTCTATTTGACCAACTTGGTGGTCTGTTATTTTTGGTTTTGAACGTACCTTAGTAAATGTGTTAAAATTTAAGAATCCTAAGTCTATTTTAATTTTCGATGTTTGCGTGATTCTGGTAAAATCTTGAACGTATTTTTTGAGGCCTAGAAACTGTAGATTTTGCAGTAGTCTTGTCGAATAATGGTTCTCCTTATTAACATCTGTATTAAAATCACCAATTACGATAATATGCCCCTTGTCTATTATACTATCACATTCGCTTATTATTGCGTCAATGAATGCCCCATCACTTTTATTCGGAGAGTGGTATACATTACTAATAGTTATATGTTTATACGTCCCTAACAATTCGATTGTACTGATCTAGGGGTTTTGTTCAATGTTTTTTGTGCTTACTACTCTATATTGAAAGTCCTTATGTATACATTAGGGCGGCTTGAAAAAAAAACTTTTTTTTTTCTTTCAATCAAAATACATTCACGCCAAAGTATCTTCCACCAAGAGAATCGTGTCCAAAAATGAGCCCGATTGGACCATTTTTAGGGGTCGCGCAAGATTTTTCTAGTTTTCCCATTTGATTAACATGGGAAGGGCGTAAATTTTCCATTCAAAAAATCGTAGCTCCGCCAATTTTATAGGTACATTGATCCCGTTAGTCCCATTTGAAAGCTCTTGAAAAACCGCTTAAAATGGCCTGCGGACCTTTGGGATCCCATTCTAACTTTCATCAATAATTTTGTGGTTTCGTAAGAAATTATCGACGGAAGTTGCAATCGGATTTCAAAGGTCCGCGGGCCATTTTAAGCGGTTTTTCAAGAGCTTTCAAATGGGACTAACGGGATCAATGTACCTATAAAATTGGCGGAGCTACGATTTTTTTAATGGACACTTTTCGTTCTTCCCATGTTAATCAAATGGGAAAACTAGAAAAATCTTGCGCGACCCCTAAAAATGGTCCGATCGGGCTCATTTTTGGATACGATTCTCTTGATGGAAGATACTTTGGCGTGAATGTATTTTGATTGAAAAAAAAAAAAAGTTTTTTTTTCAAGCCGCCCTAGTATACATGTTAAGACACCTCCTGTTCTGCTATTTCTAGTATCACATTGTATAACTTCGTAATTTTCAATACTGATTTCAGTCTTATCGATTTCTTCGGTTACGTGTGTTTCGGTTAAAGATAATATCTTTGGTTTCCTTTTTACAGACATACTCTCAATTTCGTCCTTATGCTTGATACAGCCTTGTGCACTTAATAATAATATAAATATCTTGTCCGAATTTACGAATTGCTATGCTTCGCCGTAAACTATGTTATTCCTTTTCCGATTGGTATTCTTTTAAAACATTCACACTTGGGGTCCGTTGCTTCATGGTCATTTTCGATGTCTTTTAAATTATATTTCTCGATCGTCTTCGTACAGTTTGCACATTTTTTAAAGTTGCTTGTATAGTCTTTCTCCGAGTGATTTCCCGCACATTTCCGACAACTATTCTCGTTTCGACATTCTGCGGCGTGATGGTTAAAACCCCAACACTTGAAACATCGCACAATGTTGACATGATCGTATACCCGGCATTTTTTCCATCCCACTTTTATTTGTCCCATTTCCATCAGTCTGCTATGAGTTTTAGGATCGACTTCTACAATTATGTTCACTAGGGTGGGTCAAAAAAATCGACTATTTTTTTTTTACTTCGTACTCTGAAAAATAGGTTACTAGACACCTCTAGAAAATTCACACCAAATATGAGCTTTTTATTTTAATGCGAAGGTCCTCCGCCTCACAGTTTTTTATTTTTTATGCAGTATTAGAAAAAAAAATTCATATCGCTCTATCAACTGTTTGTTCAAAATATCCTCCCCCATATACTTGTAGGAAATTGACCGCTCTACAAAAAAGGTCTCTTGCAACTTTTTCGTAAACGTCACTGTTTGAAAGATATTAAAGGTTAAAGTTTAATAATTTTCAGACAAATTTCTGTTTTGCTTATGAATTTTATAACTCGTTAACGAAAAATCATTATGGAAGGCCGAATGCTTAGTTTCGTAGGAAATTAACTGCTCTACAAAAATGGTCCTTTATGATTATTCGATTGAATTAAGCGTTTAAAAGATATTCATCGTCGAACTTCAATGCACGCTAATTATAACAGTTTTTGATTAATAATTCGGAAAAATTTTATTTAGTTTAGGCGTTTCAGGGAAATTTATACAAATTTGAGTTTCTATGAACAGAGAAATGTTTTAAACTATTTTTCTAATTTTTTTTTTAGTCGTAAGCATGTTTGGTTACATCGAAAAAAAAATTAGTGCATTATTTCTGACTTAGAGTCAATGATTCATTAAATCTTGAAAAAATAACGTTTTTGTTAGAAATTTATTATGAAAAGTATTAATCTTAAAGAAAAAAAATGTTCAATTTTTTATTAAAAAGTTTTTTTATTCAATTATTAATGATAATTAAATGAAAAAACTTTTTAATAACAAATTGAACTTTTTTTTTATCAATAATAATTAAATAAAAAAACTTTTTAATAACAAATTGACCATTTGTTTTCTTTAAGATTAATACTTTTCATAATAAATTTCTAACAAAAACGTTATTTTTTCAAGATTTAATAAATCATTGACTCTAAGTCAGAAATAATGCACTAATTTTATTTTCGATGTAACCAAACAAGCTTGTAACGAATTCTAATCTTTCACTTTTGGAAACGAGTTATTTCTTCGATTTTATTTTATAAAATGATGAACGACCGCTGATAAATCAGGGAAAAAGGGACGGGACCCGAGGATGGAGCTCATTGAATAGACCGGAAAAATAACACAATAAAAATATACAAAAAAAAAACAATATTATATTTTCTCGATACCAGACGTGTTGAAAGAATTTAATGATAGAAAAGTCCCAGGGAGAAGGGAAAAAACTCAAAAGGCGACGGAACAGCGAATTATTGATCGCAAACGGAAGGTTCGTGGACGAACCGATTAACAGATTTAATTGAATAATATTACGCTAAACAATTTATTCAAACTGCGCCATACGCGTCGACAGTACGATCGCGAAATACGTAACATTATGTGTCGACAGCACGCGTACATCGGGGATGTATAAGATGGCGACCGGAACCGAAATCGACGCCATTGAGACACCTACGCCACGTGCACGTTTGATAATGGCGGTCGAATTGTCTGCCCCGTTCGGGCCGCAAGGTTTCGAACTGATGACGAACGTTTACCGGCTGACGAACCGCGAATATATTCGATGGCGCAAGCGAAGCGCGAACTCGTCGTCGATATTTTCAGTCGTTCAATTAATGTCTCAATGTACCGGAAACCAAAAAGACCGAGCAATATGGCCGCGATCGCGCACCAGAGCGTTCCGAAAACTGTCCGATTATGTTCATTCACGTTTATGAATTTATGAAATAAATCCCGCGCGTATTTTCACTATCCTTGATTGAGTAATGAAATTATAATGACCGAAATCGAGATACGTATCGTATGGGTACGTGGTATTGTACCGTCGCGAGTCCGTGGAGCGATTGACTATGCCCCGCGCGGAGGGCGTCACCCCCGAAGACGAAGAGTCTGAGTCTCGAAAATTGATACTCGTGTTCAAATCAAAACCGATGCCGAACAAATTACGAACGTGAGAGCGTCACGTGAAATCAGATTAAGTCGCGCACCACTTAAACGATGATGAAAAAGCGTATCCGACTGCCACTGTCGTTTACGCAATACCTGTATGATGCGTTGCGGGGATGGTGGAATAACCCGATCGGAAGCGTGAAGATCAGTCCGATGGGATCCACGAAATATCCGCGCGATGTAGAAGCATCCGCCAGTTTACGATGCCTGAGACGTTTCTATCGACGATGGTCGACGTTGCGATGAATCGTTGATACGATAATTATGGAAACGATATCCAAAGAATGGCGAACTCGTGCCAATATACTAAGCCGTGCACCACGTGCCACCGGCCACAACGGGGAAGCGTCGATAAGATGTCCGCCGTATACGGGTGACCGTCGCGAAGAGGGTCCGCCGTACGTGAGATCTCCGTAGTGTCTGTTGAATCACGCCGCTTCGCGGTCGCGTAACCCGCAGCGCCGTGAGCGTAATCGATGACGTGAGGCTAGATGGGTCCGACGGTGTAGTAGTGGATGCGGTGGCCAATGGGCGCGCGAGAATCCGGGCGTGCGACGAGGCTTCTTCGCCGACGCGATGCGCGAATCGATGGTGATCGATATGTATGGGGCGATTGTCGCGCCGTCGAGGGGTGACAATCGCGCGAAAATTTGAAGCGACACCGCCGCTAGGTGTGGGGTTACAATATCCCCCTTCGTTCGTGATTACGAGTAAGCTTCGCGTAGAGTCGTACATACGAACGAAATCATTCACACTTCGTTTCGCTTAACAAAAGAAAAAGGAAATTCATTGAATACTAAGAAAAACTGAAATAAGTCCTATAGAGGATATGTACGCAGTCTGTAGCAAGAATACATATTATTTACAGGGATGATCGACGGGCTGATAGTATTTGCGCAAGCTAGAACGGTTGTAAGTGCCTTTTATTACGTCGGGATCATTTTTATCCACCAGCCGAAATGCGTTACCCCCGTAAATGTCGTTGATTCGATAGGGGCCACAGTAGAGGTGAAAGAATTTAGCCGTAACGCCGTCCGAAGCATTGGAGAGAAAGGGGACGCGGAGGAGCACGAGATCTCCGACTTCGTAATGGACGGTTGAGATTTTTTGTTGGTTCTGACGACGTTTTTCGAAATTAGCGAGTATTCGCTCGTTCGCTAAGACGATTTTTTGATCGTGAGGGCGGTCGTTATTCGTCGGAAATTTTATTAGGGATTCCACCTCGTCACGGGGGGCCGTTCCCCAATGAAGTTCGTGTGGCGTAAAGCCCGTACTGAGGTGCGTAGTAATGTTTAGGAACGATTCTATTTGTTTGACGTATTTTGCCCAGGATGTATGGGTGTCAGCGCACAGCGTGCGGAAGAGCCGTCCTAACTCCCTCATGACTCTTTCGGTTGGGTTGCTCTGCGGATGACGGACTGAACAAAAGCGAACGTGTACATTATTTTGTTCAAGAGTTAATCTCCACTGTTTTGAAGTAAATTGTGTTCCGTTATCTGCCAGAATCGACAATGGTTTGCCGACATTCGGAAAATAGTCTTCGACGAGCCTTTTAAGAACGATTCGCGTAGTCGCTCTTTTGATGACGTATAATTTGACAAATTTAGAGAAGGCGTCAAGGACGACGAATATGTATTGGGCCCCACCTACAGAACGTGGGAGGGGGCCGTAGAAATCAACGGTAGCTAGTTCGTTAGGTTTTTCCGCTTTTACCAGTTCGTAAGCGCCGCACGTCGGCGCATTTACATGTTTTACACGCTGGCAGAGATCGCACGTTTTGACGAACGATTTTACCTGCCGACTGTCGTGGTCCCAATGGAAGTAGAGGCGCAGATACAATAGGGTTTTTGACGCACCGGGGTGCCCTAGTTTTGAGTGTACATAATCAATAACTTTGGCGGTTAGGATCGTGGGTAGCGCAAGCTGCCAACGTCCGGTGGACGCGTGAAAACGGAAGAGGATGTCGTTTTTAAGTTTATAATGCGGGCCCAGGGCTCCGTCACGGACCTGCTGGATAAGATGGGATAGGGCTACGTCTTCTGTTTGCAGACGACGAATATTCCGAAAACTTTCCATGAGGTCGGTCGGGAGCTTAGCTCCGGTCAATTTCAGGATGCTAACGCCGGGTGCGAGTTCGTCATTAATCGGATGTACCGCGAAGCTTCCACAGATTCGAGACACCGTCAACGTCAGAGCGTCGTCGTTTTCGAATTTTCCGGCCGGATGACGGCTGAAGAAATCAGCCACGGTATTCTCGCGACCGGTACAATGACTCACGTAAAAATCATACCGGGAGAGGACGAAACTCCAGCGACGGAGTCGGGACGTGGGGTAGTCGGTGGAGTTCAAAAAACTCAGACCTTTGTGATCCGTTATGATCTCGAATCTTCGCCCCATCAGATACGTATGGCACTTGATCACCGTATAGACGATGGCCAAGAGCTCCTTCTCGGTCGTGCCATAGTGTATTTCCGCTGCGTTTAAGCATCGGCTGACGAGCGTGATCACACACTTCTCGTCATTTTCGTTGGTTTGGAAAAGTATACCGCTTATTCCTTTGTCCGAAGCATCCGTTTGAATTTGGAATGGTCGATCGGGAAAGACATGGCAGAGGCGAATGCAGTTTGCGAAATTTTGTTTTAAATTTTGAAACGCCACACTGTGCTCGGGAGTCCATTCCCACGCATTCTTCGCACTCAACAAAGGTCAGAATGGGTCGATGAAAGTGGCGTATTTTAGACAAAATTGTCTGTAATAATTGCAGATGCCGAGGAACTGCTGCAGCTCTTTTTTCGACCGGGGTTCGGCGAACGTTTCGATTATTTCGAGTTTACTTGGTAGGGGGCGTATTCCCTGAAGAGATAGTTCGTATCCGAGGAATGAGACAGACTTTCGACAGAAGTATGACTTGTCTAATCTCAGCGTAAAATTGTGATCTTGCAGGCGGCCAAATATGAAATCGAGATGATGCATATGATCTTCGAAGGATCGGGATGTGACGAGCAGATCGTCAATGTACACCGTAAGAAAATCTTCGCACGTCCGGTCGAAGATTTGACTCACCGCGCGGATGAAGCCGCTTCCGGCCGTCTTCAATCCAAACGGTATACGGCAAAATTGATAGAGGGTTGTTCCAAACAAGAAAGCCGTATACGGTCGCGATGATTCGTGTAAAGCGATTTGCCAGTATCCGTTTGCTAAGTCTGAGGTGGATATGTGACTGATGCCGTGGTATTTTTGGACAAGTTCGCTGATTAAAGGCGGGGACTCATTATCTGCATCAATGACGTTATTTAGGAATCTGGCATCCAGACAGATGCGTAATCGCCCATCTTTGCGTTGGACCACACGCAAGGGGTTGCAATAGGGGCTATTTGAGCGCTCAATAATACCGTTGCTTAACATCGCGTCAATCTCATTTCCTACCGCGTCGCGAATGGCGTGCGGGACTGGGTACGACCTACGTACGATAGTCTTGGGGTTGGTGAGATTGATCCGGTGTTCATAACTACCGGCCGCGGATGTTTTTGCTGAGAATAATATTTTGAACTTCAATAGAAGCGATTTAACGGCGGAACGTTGCACATCCGACAATTCCGTCATAGAGTCAGCGAGAGCGCCGACGTCCTCATAAAAGTTATGATCCTCTCCAGGTGTGTATAATTGGCACGACCGATAAATATCGAGACAATCGTCAAGAGAAGGAAAGTCTTCGCAATGGTCGGACGTGTCCTCTGGCTCTAGACCGTCGTTCGTCGTATAACACGCTGGCGCTTCGAGAGGCATGGAAAAAGAAGCGCTTGAATAGAAATCTGGTTTATCGGCATCCCCCTGTTCGGGTAGATTCCTCGAAAGATCGTCGATTTTCGATTGGCTATCGTTCCTTTTTACCGCCGGTGTGAACGAAATTTCATCCGGAAGGGTATCTGGATCGTTGATAATTATTGTGGAGAAATGGTCGGGAAAATTCCCTTGCTCTATGGATGATTTCTCGTCTGTCGGGTCCGGTTGTTTGGCGGAACAGATGGGGTCGTTAGAAGTTATTGACGATTGAGATATAATGTGGTAAGTGGGCGCATGTGGGCCTGTACCGACGTAGGACGAGTCAGCTGATTCAGCGCGTAATACCTGGATATAGGTAACGTCGTCGTCCTTCGAGGTGACGACACCTTCTGAACATGCTCGACCGAACGAGATGCAATGTGGGGGAACAATCATCCCATCGATAGTAAGCGACAATTGGTCGTAATCTAGTACAGCTCGATGGCGATGCAGCCAGTCGTTGCCGAAAATTATGTTCGACGTGAGGTACGGGATTACGAGAAAGGTTGAGGTGAGGTGTCGGGTCCCGCACAGGATTTCGAGAAATATCTGTTTTTTTACTTTGGTGGGTTTCCTCCCGATAGCGGTGGTTATGATAATAGTCGTGACCGGTAATTCCGTTACGGGGAATAATTGCTTGAGACGACTATAATACGATTCCGAAACGCATGTGACTTGACTCCCAGAGTCAATTAGAGCAGCTACCGGAGTCTCACCAACTTGGACGATCAATTGCGGACATTTTCGAGATGGGATGTGGTTTGACTCTACGGTCGGGGTTTCATTCACATCTTTTGCGAGGTCCTCAAAAGCATCGAATGGGGACGGATGGGTTGGCGGACCTGTGGCCAACGCATCCGAAACTAGTTTAAATGATTTGTTGATACGTTATCCGATCCATCTTGCACCGGAGAGTGCGGGGAAGATGGCCGCGGAGATGTTTGAGCATTCTGATCAAAACGCTGGTTTTGATATTGTTCATAGGAACACGGATCATCTCTGGCCGACCCATCCGAGGAAGCTCCTAGACAGGCTACGCGAGAGGGTTGTGTGAAGGGTGGACGAGAAGAGTTCTGCTGTCGATAAGACTGCGGAGGGCCCTGACTCGAGTTATTCCGATTGTCGGCGTTCTGATTCAAGCGGTTTTGTGAATTGGTAGTGTGATTATTTTGATTATCTCGGTTTGCGGAATCTCGACCAATGTTATTTTGGGGATGATTATTGTTATCATTATTTGGGTTATTGCGACTCGCGGAATTTCGACTGAAGTTGTTTTGGGAATTATTGTTATAATTGTTTGGGTTGTTGCGACTCGCGGAATTTCGATTGAAGTTATTTTGGGAATTATTGGTATAATTGTTTGGAATATTGCGACTCGCGGAATTTCGACTGAAGTTATTTTGGGAATTATCGTTATAATCGTTTTGATTATCGTGAGTCCCGGAATTTCGACCGAAGTTATTTTGAGAGTTATTATTATTATTTTTTCGCGACCGTTCGCGCTCGTCGTTTACCATGTCGAGCTGGGCTAATGCGTTAGATACGGCATTTGTATTCGAAAAATCAATTGCCACCAGCGATTCGCGGACCCGTATGGGTAGCTGCTGAACGGTGGTGTAATTGATTTCATACTTTCCCAGTGGTGGATCGAAAAATTCGGCCTCTGTTATTTGTTGGAGGAAATAGGTCTGCAGGGATCCCCCTGTCGGTGGATAACGACGCGAAGCCCATAGGCTCTTGATACGAACGCGAGCGGGAACAGCGTAGAATTCTGCGAGAAACTCGGCTTTGAATTCCTCATAGGTGATGAGAAGTCGACGATTGGCCCGGTACCAAACCTGGGACCGACCTTCGAGGGAATTTTCGACAACGAGTAACCGACATAAATCATTCGTAACATTTTTCGCGACGAAATATCTCTCTAACCGTTCGAGGAATTCTGTGGGGTTTGCGCTCGGGTCGTTTCCGAATTTCGGCGGGTGAATATCCAGCTTTAATGCGCGCATACTATATGCTAGCCCGTCGAACATACCTGCATTGTTGGCGAATGGCAGAGGCTGGCGAAGAGAAGAATCGATTTCCGCCGCGACATTCTGCGTTGCGTGGGCATTCATGGGAGATCCGATTGCCTCCATTTGAAGCTGATGATTGTTTACTATCGCCCGGAGTCGTTGCAACTCCGCTACGACAGCCTCGCCATTTGTTTTGGACAACTCAGCTCGCATCTGTTCCAATTCGCGCCGCTCCTGCGCCATGCAATCCATTTCATTCCGCATTCTCACACGCAAAGTCTCCAGTCCCTTCCGATCGGCAGCATCTATATCGTCAGTTGAGTTAATAATCGTCGAATCAGTGAGCGTTTTGGGGACCTTGCGGGGATTTATCTTTTTCTTTACAGTGGGGGGATCTTCCGGATCGTTCAGAGTAGGTACCGATTGTGACCGGGTACTAACGGGACTATGTAACGGGAACATGGTGATAATATTGCCAGATCAATTGTAATTAACGCGATCTTGAATTATTGAACACCAGTCAATCCAACGAGCGACAGTTAACCCTCGGGCCCCACGTTGGGCGCCAATTTGTAACGAATTCTAATCTTTCACTTTTGGAAACGAGTTATTTCTTCGATTTTATTTTATAAAATGATGAACGACCGCTGATAAATCAGGGAAAAAGGGACGGGACCCGAGGATGGAGCTCATTGAATAGACCGGAAAAATAACACAATAAAAATATACAAAAAAAAAACAATATTATATTTTCTCGATACCAGACGTGTTGAAAGAATTTAATGATAGAAAAGTCCCAGAGAGAAGGGAAAAAACTCAAAAGGCGACGGAACAGCGAATTATTGATCGCAAACGGAAGGTTCGTGGACGAACCGATTAACAGATTTAATTGAATAATATTACGCTAAACAATTTATTCAAACTGCGCCATACGCGTCGACAGTACGATCGCGAAATACGTAACATTATGTGTCGACAGCAGGCGTACATCGGGGATGTATAAGATGGCGACCGGAACCGAAATCGACGCCATTGAGACACCTACGCCACGTGCACGTTTGATAATGGCGGTCGAATTGTCTGCCCCGTTCGGGCCGCAAGGTTTCGAACTGATGACGAACGTTTACCGGCTGACGAACCGCGAATATATTCGATGGCGCAAGCGAAGCGCGAACTCGTCGTCGATATTTTCAGTCGTTCAATTAATGTCTCAATGTACCGGAAACCAAAAAGACCGAGCAATATGGCCGCGATCGCGCACCAGAGCGTTCCGAAAACTGTCCGATTATGTTCATTCACGTTTATGAATTTATGAAATAAATCCCGCGCGTATTTTCACTATCCTTGATTGAGTAATGAAATTATAATGATCGAAATCGAGATACGTATCGTATGGGTACGTGGTATTGTACCGTCGCGAGTCCGTGGAGCGATTGACTATGCCCCGCGCGGAGGGCGTCACCCCCGAAGACGAAGAGTCTGAGTCTCGAAAATTGATACTCGTGTTCAAATCAAAACCGATGCCGAACAAATTACGAACGTGAGAGCGTCACGTGAAATCAGATTAAGTCGCGCACCACTTAAACGATGATGAAAAAGCGTATCCGACTGCCACTGTCGTTTACGCAATACCTGTATGATGCGTTGCGGGGATGGTGGAATAACCCGATCGGAAGCGTGAAGATCAGTCCGATGGGATCCACGAAATATCCGCGCGATGTAGAAGCATCCGCCAGTTTACGATGCCTGAGACGTTTCTATTGACGATGGTCGACGTTGCGATGACTCGTTGATACGATAATTATGGAAACGATATCCAAAGAATGGCGAACTCGTGCCAATATACTAAGCCGTGCACCACGTGCCACCGGCCACAACGGGGAAGCGTCGATAAGATGTCCGCCGTATACGGGTGACCGTCGCGAAGAGGGTCCGCCGTACGTGAGATCTCCGTAGTGTCTGTTGAATCACGCCGCTTCGCGGTCGCGTAACCCGCAGCGCCGTGAGCGTAATCGATGACGTGAGGCTAGATGGGTCCGACGGTGTAGTAGTGGATGCGGTGGCCAATGGGCGCGCGAGAATCCGGGCGTGCGACGAGGCTTCTTCGCCGACGCGATGCGCGAATCGATGGTGATCGATATGTATGGGGCGATTGTCGCGCCGTCGAGGGGTGACAATCGCGCGAAAATTTGAAGCGACACCGCCGCTAGGTGTGGGGTTACAAGCTTACGACCAAAAAAAAAACTAGAAAAATAGTTTAAAACATTTCTCTGTTCATAGAAACTCAAATTATTATAAATTTCCCTGAAACTCATAAACTGAATTAAAATTTTCCGAATTATTAATCAAAAACTGTTATAATTAGCGTGCATTGAAGTTCGAAGATGAATATCTTTTAAACGCTTAATTCAATCGAATAATCATAAAGGACCATTTTTGTAGAGCAGTTAATTTCCTACGAAACTAAGCATTCGGCCTTCCATAATGATTTTTCGTTAACGAGTTATAAAATTCATAAGTAAAACAGAAATTTGTCTAAAAATTATTAAACTTTAACCTTTAATATCTTTCAAACAGTGACGTTTACGAAAAAGTTGCAAGAGACCTTTTTTGTAGAGCGGTCAATTTCCTACAAGTATATGGAGGAGGATATTTTGAACAAACAGTTGATAGAGCGATATGAATTTTTTTTTCTAATACTGCATAAAAAATAAAAAACTGTGAGGCGGAGGACCTTCGCACTAAAATAAAAAGCTCATATTTGGTGTGATTTTTCTAGAGGTGTCTAGTAACCTATTTTTCAGAGTACGAAGTAAAAAAAAAAAAAGTCGATTTTTTTGACCCACCCTAATGTTCACTTTGTTCGTTTGATTCCGGATTTGAATTTTTTTTTTTCATCTTGATTACGAATGTTTCTTCTTCTGTGTTGACCTCATTTTGTA
>CAXAQZ010000613.1:7500-18401 GCA_963971145.1 Sussaba pulchella | reverse complement strand
TTAAGTTTCAGCTTTGCAACCATACTTCCCCCGGAACCCAAAAGCTTTGGTTTCCCGAAGCTGCCCGCCGAGTCATCGGAGGAACTTCGGCGGATCGCTAGCTGGCATCGTTTATGGTTAGAACTAGGGCGGTATCTGATCGCCTTCGAACCTCTAACTTTCGTTCTTGATTAATGAAAACATTTTTGGCAAATGCTTTCGCTTCTGTCCGTCTTGCGACGATCCAAGAATTTCACCTCTAACGTCGCAATACGAATGCCCCCATCTGTCCCTATTAATCATTACCTCGGGGTCCGAAAACCAACAAAATAGAACCGAGGTCCTATTCCATTATTCCATGCACACAGTATTCAGGCAAAGTTAGCCTGCTTTAAGCACTCTAATTTGTTCAAAGTAAACGTACCGGCCCACCTCGACACTCAGTAAAGAGCACCGCGATGGGATATTAGTTGGACCGCCCCGTGAGGAGCTAAGCCCACCGGTAGGACGTCTCACGGCATGCTAGTTAAACACCGCGAGCGGTGAACCAACATCGTGACACACAGATTCAACTACGAGCTTTTTAACCGCAACAACTTTAATATACGCTATTGGAGCTGGAATTACCGCGGCTGCTGGCACCAGACTTGCCCTCCAATGGATCCTCGTTAAAGGATTTAAAGTGTACTCATTCCGATTACGGGGCCTCGGATGAGTCCCGTATCGTTATTTTTCGTCACTACCTCCCCGTGCCGGGAGTGGGTAATTTGCGCGCCTACTGCCTTCCTTGGATGTGGTAGCCGTTTCTCAGGCTCCCTCTCCGGAATCGAACCCTGATTCCCCGTTACCCGTTACAACCATGGTAGGCGCAGAACCTACCATCGACAGTTGATAAGGCAGACATTTGAAAGATGCGTCGCCGGTACGAGACCGTGCGATCAGCACAAAGTTATTCAGAGTCACCAAGGTAAACGGTGGACGAGCGAACCCGCCACCGATTGGTTTTGATCTAATAGAAGCGTTCCTCTCCATCTCTGGTCGGAACTCTGGTTTGCATGTATTAGCTCTAGAATTACCACAGTTATCCAAGTAAATGTGTGTACGATCTAAGGAACCATAACTGATTTAATGAGCCATTCGCGGTTTCACCTTAATACGGCATGTACTGAGACATGCATGGCTTAATCTTTGAGACAAGCATATGACTACTGGCAGGATCAACCAGGGAGCTTCGTTCGAAATTTATCTCACGAGATAGCTCAGGAATATCGACCGTTAGATCTTTATACCTTTTCGTTTCTCGAAGTGTTTTTTCCCCAGATACTCGACGAGGAGTGACTGGGGACACTCTTTGTTCATTTAAAATTTTTAATTTATTTATTTTCGACTCGGTTGCGGTGTCTTTCACAATGAAAAAGACCCTTGACAACTCAGCCACGGATTGCATCTTTCTATCCTTCCTCCTTCTTCCTTCTCATATATTTATTTCTTATTATTGTGCGAACCCGCTATCGCACTCTCGTCAATTTTCTCGTTTATAAAACCACATAAACTCTTATATAATGCTGGAAATTTTATATTCTCAGCGTCTCGACGTGCCCTCTTTTGAGGCACGTATTTTTGTATTTATGTTTGCAATATATCAGGAATTCATGGTGAAGTCCATCATTCATATTGATATTCTCGCCCGGAACAGGGTGAGTCGATGCTCGGTATAAGTTTATTAACAACTCGTGTTGAAAAACTTTCATCGCCGTAGCGTGTACCACGTAAGAGCCATTTGGTCATAGACGCCGACTCGTGGTAATGCTGAGTTATAGTATGTAACCGATGATCGGACGGTAAGCGGTGACCGAACCGTCGCCTCGACTCCTCTTATAGTACCGAGCTGGGGCGCCTGCGGTTCGGCGAACGACGGCTTATACATGGGGCGCAGGGCGGCCGTACTAGCGTTGAACGGCCCGGACGGGCTCCGTGCGCTCGGACTTAGAAAAAAAACGGGCGTCAAAAACACGAAAATGTTCGCCTCGTTGGAAATGGAGTAATGAAATGATGGAATCGTCGCTACAAGGTTATAACATTTTAAACATGATAAGTCATCATTTATATATATATTTGATTTTACCAAAATTTTTCCGAATCTAATTGCTCAAAAAACAAAAAAAAATAATTACCGTCTATTTCAAATTTTTAATGATTCAATTTATGCGAAAAAGATAGAATCTTATATAAACAGTATGGAAAGTAAGATTGATAAAGTCGACTATATTAATTTATCGAATAACGATGAATAAAATTTGACGCGTAGACCGATCGCTCGTTTATAAAATTCTAAAAATTCAAAAATTCTTGTTAAACGTGAACAACGTTATGAATTGTAATTGAATCGAAAAAGTTTGTTTTGACAATAAAAACCGATCAACGATAAGTGAATTTTGAATCCACACGTAGACCGATCGCATGTACATTGAGTTGACGCGTAGACCGACCGCACTCGAAAATAATCCACGCGTAGACCGACCGCGACCGGAGTTGTTCGACGCGTAGACCGATCGCATGTACATTGAGTTGACGCGTAGACCGACCGCACTCGGGAATAATCCACGCGTAGACCGACCGCGACCAGAGTTGTTCGACGCGTAGACCGATCGCTTTCTCGAAAAGTAAAAAAACATAACTTTCTTCTTATCGCATTAACGTAACAATCAATATCGAAACGTGGTTAAAAAGTTTTTTTAAAAATTATTTTTTCATCGAAATGAAATAAATAAACCTTCATTTTTCGACCGTAGATCGACCGCTTTTTCTTAAAACCAAACAAAAAAAAAAAAAAATTCGTTTGTAAAATAATAAGAACATTAAAATTATTCCAGGCGTAGACCGATCGGTTTTTCTGAAATTCGAAAAAAAAAAAAATTTCTTTCATGAAACGCGAAAACCATTTTGACCTAAAATTTATTCTAATAAATTAATGAAAAAAAATTGGTATCGAAAAACGAAAGAGGATTTTAAAATCCACACGTAGACCGATCGCATGTACATTGAGTTTACGCGTAGACCGACCGCACTCGGGAATAATCCACGCGTAGACCGACCGCGACCAGAGTTGTTCGACGCGTAGACCGATCGCATGTACATTGGGTTGACGCGTAGACCGATCGCCCTCGGAAATAATCCACTCGTAGACCGACCGCGACCAGAGTTGTTCGACGCGTAGACCGATCGCATTCTCGAAAAGTAAAAGAACATAACTTTCTTCTTATCGCATTAACGTAACGATCAATATCAAAACGTGCTTAAAAATTTTTTTTTTTAAATTATTTTTCCATCGGAATGAAATGAATAAACCTTAAATTTTTACCCGTAGATCGACCTTTTTTTCTTGAACCCAAAAAAAAAAAAAAAAATTCGGTTGTAAAATAATAAGAACATTAAAATGATTCCAGGCGTAGACCGATCGGTTTTTTTGAAATTCGAAAATGAAGAAAAAAATTTTTCATGAAACGCGAAAAAAAATTTGACCTAAAATTTATTCTAATGAATTGATGAAAAAAATTGATATCGAAAAACGAAAGAGGAATTTAAAATCCACACGTAGACCGATTGCATGTATATTAAGTTGACGCGTAGACCGACCGCACTCGGAAATAATCCACGCGTAGACCGACCGCGACCAGAGTTGTTCGACGCGTAGACCGATCGCATGTACATTGAGTTGACGCGTAGACCGATCGCACTCGGGAATAATCCACGCGTAGACCGACCGCGACCAGAGTTGTTCGACGCGTAGACCGATCGCTTTCTCGAAAAGTAAAAAAACATAACTTTCTTCTTATCGCACTAACGTAACAATCAATATCAAAACGTGGTTAAAAAATTTTTTTTCAAATAATTTTTTCATCGAAATGAAATAAATAAACCTTCATTTTTCGACCGTAGATCGACCGCTTTTTCTTGAAACCAAAAAAAAAAAAAAAAAATTCGTTTGTAAAATAATAAGAACATTAAAATTATTCCAGGCGTAGACCGATCGGTTTTTCTGAAATTCGAAAAAAAAAAAAATTTCTTTCATGAAACGCGAAAACCACTTTGACCTAAAATTTATTCTAATAAATTGATGAAAAAAAATTGGTATCGAAAAACGAAAGAGGATTTTAAAATCCACACGTAGACCGATCGCATGTACATTGAGTTGACGCGTAGACCGACCGCACTCGGGAATAATCCACGCGTAGACCGACCGCGACCAGAGTTGTTCGACGCGTAGACCGATCGCATGTACATTGGGTTGACGCGTAGACCGATCGCCCTCGGAAATAATCCACGCGTAGACCGACCGCGACCAGAGGTGTTCGACGCGTAGACCGATCGCATTCTCGAAAAGTAAAAGAACATAACTTTCTTCTTATCGCATTAACGTAACGATCAATATCAAAACGTGCTTAAAAATTTTTTTTTTTAAATTATTTTTCCATCGGAATGAAATGAATAAACCTTAAATTTTTACCCGTGGATCGACCTTTTTTTCTTAAACCCAAAAAAAAAAAAAAAATTCGGTTGTAAAATAATAAGAACATTAAAATGATTCCAGGCGTAGACCGATCGGTTTTTTTGAAATTCGAAAATGAAGAAAAAAATTTTTCATGAAACGCGAAAAAAAATTTGACCTAAAATTTATTCTAATGAATTGATGAAAAAAATTGATATCGAAAAAGGAAAGAGGAATTTAAAATCCACACGTAGACCGATCGCATGTATATTGAGTTGACGCGTAGACCGACCGCACTCGGAAATAATCCACGCGTAGACCGACCGCGACCAGAGTTGTTCGACGCGTAGACCGATCGCATGTACATTGAGTTGACGCGTAGACCGATCGCACTCGGGAATAATCCACGCGTAGACCGACCGCGACCAGAGTTGTTCGACGCGTAGACCGATCGCTTTCTCGAAAAGTAAAAAAACATAACTTTCTTCTTATCGCATTAACGTGACAATCAATATCAAAACGTGGTTAAAAAATTTTTTTTCAAATAATTTTTTCATCGAAATGAAATAAATAAAACTTCATTTTTCGACCGTAGATCGACCGCTTTTTCTTGAAACCAAAAAAAAAAAAAAAAAAATTCGTTTGTAAAATAATAAGAACATTAAAATTATTCCAGGCGTAGACCGATCGGTTTTTCTGAAATTCGAAAAAAAAAAAAATTTTTTTCATGAAACGCGAAAACCATTTTGACCTAAAATTTATTCTAATAAATTGATGAAAAAAATTGGTATCGAAAAACGAAAGAGGATTTTAAAATCCACACGTAGACCGATCGCATGTACATTGAGTTTACGCGTAGACCGACCGCACTCGGGAATAATCCACGCGTAGACCGACCGCGACCAGGGTTGTTCGACGCGTAGACCGATCGCATGTACATTGGGTTGACGCGTAGACCGATCGCCCTCGGAAATAATCCACGCGTAGACCGACCGCGACCAGAGTTGTTCGACGCGTAGACCGATCGCATTCTCGAAAAGTAAAAGAACATAACTTTCTTCTTATCGCATTAACGCAACGATCAATATCAAAACGTGCTTAAAAATTTTTTTTTTAAAATTATTTTTCCATCGGAATAAAATGAATAAACCTTAAATTTTTACCCGTAGATCGACCTTTTTTTCTTGAACCCAAAAAAAAAAAAAAAAATTCGGTTGTAAAATAATAAGAACATTAAAATGATTCCAGGCGTAGACCGATCGGTTTTTTTGAAATTCGAAAATGAAGAAAAAAATTTTTCATGAAACGCGAAAAAAAATTTGACCTAAAATTTATTCTAATGAATTGATGAAAAAAATTGATATCGAAAAACGAAAGAGTAATTTGAAATCCACACGTAGACCGATCGCATGTATATTGAGTTGACGCGTAGACCGACCGCACTCGGAAATAATCCACGCGTAGACCGACCGCGACCAGAGTTGTTCGACGCGTAGACCGATCGCATGTACATTGAGTTGACGCGTAGACCGATCGCACTCGGGAATAATCCACGCGTAGACCGACCGCGACCAGAGTTGTTCGACGCGTAGACCGATCGCTTTCTCGAAAAGTAAAAAAACATAACTTTCTTCTTATCGCATTGACGTGACAATCAATATCAAAACGTGGTTAAAAAATTTTTTTTCAAATTATTTTTTCATCGAAATGAAATAAATAAACCTTCATTTTTCGACCGTAGATCGACCGCTTTTTCTTGAAACCAAAAAAAAAAAAAAAAAAATTCGTTTGTAAAATAATAAGAACATTAAAATTATTCCAGGCGTAGACCGATCGGTTTTTCTGAAATTCGAAAATGAAGAAAAAAAATTTTCATGAAACGCGAAAAAAAATTTGACCTAAAATTTATTCTAATGGATTGATGAAAAAAATTGATATCGAAAAACGAAAGAGGAATTTAAAATCCACACGTAGACCGATCGCATGTACATTGAGTTGACGCGTAGACCGACCGCACTCGGGAATAATCCACGCGTAGACCGACCGCGACCAGAGTTGTTCGACGCGTAGACCGATCGCTTTCTCGAAAAGTAAAAAAACATAACTTTCTTCTTATCGCATTAACGTAACAATCAATATCTAAACGTGGTTAAAAAGTTTTTTTAAAAATTATTTTTTCATCGAAATGAAATAAATAAACCTTCATTTTTCGACCGTAGATCGACCGCTTTTTCTTGAAACCAAACAAAAAAAAAAAAAAATTCGTTTGTAAAATAATAAGAACATTAAAATTATTCCAGGCGTAGACCGATCGGTTTTTCTGAAATTCGAAAAAAAAAAAAATTTCTTTCATGAAACGCGAAAACCATTTTGACCTAAAATTTATTCTAATAAATTAATGAAAAAAAATTGGTATCGAAAAACGAAAGAGGATTTTAAAATCCACACGTAGACCGATCGCGTGTACATTGAGTTTACGCGTAGACCGACCGCACTCGGGAATAATCCACGCGTAGACCGACCGCGACCAGAGTTGTTCGACGCGTAGACCGATCGCATGTACATTGGGTTGACGCGTAGACCGATCGCCCTCGGAAATAATCCACTCGTAGACCGACCGCGACCAGAGTTGTTCGACGCGTAGACCGATCGCATTCTCGAAAAGTAAAAGAACATAACTTTCTTCTTATCGCATTAACGTAACGATCAATATCGAAACGTGCTTAAAAATTTTTTTTTTTTAATTATTTTTCCATCGGAATGAAATGAATAAACCTTAAATTTTTACCCGTAGATCGACCTTTTTTTCTTGAACCCAAAAAAAAAAAAAAAAATTCGGTTGTAAAATAATAAGAACATTAAAATGATTCCAGGCGTAGACCGATCGGTTTTTTTGAAATTCGAAAATGAAGAAAAAATTTTTTCATGAAACGCGAAAAAAAATTTGACCTAAAATTTATTCTAATGAATTGATGAAAAAAATTGATATCGAAAAACGAAAGAGGAATTTAAAATCCACACGTAGACCGATCGCATGTATATTGAGTTGACGCGTAGACCGACCGCACTCGGAAATAATCCACGCGTAGACCGACCGCGACCAGAGTTGTTCGACGCGTAAACCGATCGCATGTACATTGAGTTGACGCGTAGACCGATCGCACTCGGGAATAATCCACGCGTAGACCGACCGCGACCAGAGTTGTTCGACGCGTAGACCGATCGCTTTCTCGAAAAGTAAAAAAACATAACTTTCTTCTTATCGCATTAACGTAACAATCAATATCAAAACGTGGTTAAAAAATTTTTTTTCAAATTATTTTTTCATCGAAATGAAATAAATAAACCTTCATTTTTCGACCGTAGATCGACCGCTTTTTCTTGAAACCAAAGAAAAAAAAAAAAAATTCGTTTGTAAAATAATAAGAACATTAAAATTATTCCAGGCGTAGACCGATCGGTTTTTCTGAAATTCGAAAAAAAAAAAAATTTCTTTCATGAAACGCGAAAACCATTTTGACCTAAAATTTATTCTAATAAATTGATAAAAAAAAATTGGTATCGAAAAACGAAAGAGGATTTTAAAATCCACACGTAGACCGATCGCATGTACATTGAGTTGACGCGTAGACCGACCGCACTCCGGAATAATCCACGCGTAGACCGACCGCAACCAGAGTTGTTCGACGCGTAGACCGATCGCATGTACATTGAGTTGACGCGTAGACCGATCGCCCTCGGAAATAATCCACGCGTAGACCGACCGCGACCAGAGTTGTTCGACGCGTAGACCGATCGCATTCTCGAAAAGTAAAAGAACATAACTTTCTTCTTATCGCATTAACGTAATAATCAATATCAAAACGTGCTTAAAAATTTTTTTTTTTAAATTATTTTCCATCGGAATGAAATGAATAAACCTTAAATTTTTACCCGTAGATCGACCTTTTTTTCTTGAACCCAAAAAAAAAAAAAAAATTCGGTTGTAAAATAATAAGAATATTAAAATGATTCCAGGCGTAGACCGATCGGTTTTTTTGAAATTCAAAAATGAAGAAAAAAATTTTTCATGAAACGCGAAAACCAATTTGACCTAAAATTTATTCTAATGAATTGATGAAAAAAATTGATATCGAAAAACGAAAGAGGAATTTAAAATCCACACGTAGACCGATCGCATGTATATTGAGTTGACGCGTAGACCGACCGCACTCGGAAATAATCCACGCGTAGACCGACCGCGACCAGAGTTGTTCGACGCGTAGACCGATCGCATGTACATTGAGTTGACGCGTAGACCGATCGCACTCGGGAATAATCCACGCGTAGACCGACCGCGACCAGAGTTGCTCGACGCGTAGACCGATCGCTTTTTCGAAGAGTAAAAGAAAATAACTTTCTTCTTATCGTATTAATGTAACAATCAATATCAAAACGTGGTTAAAAAATTTTTTTTTTCCAAATTGTTTTTTCATCGAAATGAAATAAATAAACCTTCATTTTTTACCCGTAGATCGACCGCTTTTTCTTGAAACCAAAAAAAAAAAAAAAATTTCGTTTGTAAAATAATAAGAACATGAAAATTATTCCAGGCGTAGACCGATCGGTTTTTCTGAAATTCGAAAGAAAAAAAATTTTCTTCATGAAACGCGAAAACCATTTTGACCAAAAATTTATTCTAATAAATTGATGAAAAAAAATTGGTATCGAAAAACTCGCTTTCTCGAAAAGTAAAAGAACATAACTTCCTTCTTATCGCATTAACGTAACAATCAATATCAAAACGTGCTTAAAAATTTTTTTTTTCAAATTATTTTTCCATCGGAATGAAATGAATAAACCTTAAATTTTTACCCGTAGATCGACCGCTTTTTCTTAAACCCGAAAAGAAATAAAAAAATTTGGTTGTAAAATAATAAGAACATTAAAATTATTCCAGGGGTAGACCGATCGGTTTTTTTGAAATTCGAAAAAAAAAATTTTTTTTTTCATGAAACGCGAAAATTAATTTTACCTTAAATTTGTTCTAATAAATTGATGAAAGAAATTGGTATCGAAAAACGAAAGAGGAATTTCAAATCCACGCGTAGACCGACCGCGGGCAGAGTTGTTCGTTGCGTAGACCGATCGCATGTACATTGAGTTGACGCGTAGACCGATCGCACTCGGAAATAATCCATCCGCAGACCGACCGCGACCAGGGTTGTTCGACGCGTAGACCGATCGCTTTTTCGAAAAGTAAAAGAACATAACTTTCTTCTTATCGCATTAACGTAACAATCAATATCAAAACGTGCTTAAAAATTTTTTTTTTCAAATTATTTTTCTATCGGAATGAAATGAATAAACCTTAATTTTTCACCCGTAGATCGACCGCTTTTTCTTAAACCCAAAAAAAAAAAAAATTCGTTTGTAAAATAATAAGAACATTAAAATTATTCCAGGCGTAGACCGATCGGTTTTTCTGAAATTCGAAAAAAAAAAAAAAATTTTTCATGAAACGCGAAAACCATTTTGGCCTAAAATTTATTCTAATGAGTTGATGAAAAAAAATTAGTACTGAAAAACGAAAGAGGAATTTAAAATTCACACGTAGACCGATCGCAAATCTTGTTTGGTCGATAAGTAGACCGTTTATGGTTTCACGAATTTCTTTTATAGGGACGGTCCGAATCTTGTTAATCAACGAGCATTCTTCTAACTCAATCGAGCATTCGTTATTCCCGGCGTTTATCCTCGTATCAATTATTTCGGTTCGAAGAGTAGACGAATCCCTATTTGAAAATTTTTTAAATTTCCACGTGCATCGCATTGGGCCGTTAAAAGTCGTCAGAATCTTCGTAATATTCAACGATTCTCCGGACTTTATGCAAATTAGAAATAAATTTTTTTGCTCGAATAAATTTTTACGAAAATTTTAGATAGGTACAGTGGGAATCTTGTTAATCCATTTATGCAAAATATAATATCACAGATAAAACATTCCTTCAACAAAATCAAGTATCAGTTATTTCCGCCATTTACCGTTGAACAAAATATTTAAGGTCAAAGATTATGCGAATTAGTTTTTTAATTTTTTAATCTATATTTTCAACGTGCATCGCATCGTTGTTAAAATCTTCGTAATATTTAACGATTCTCCGGACTTAATGCAAATTAGAAAAAGATTTTTTTGCTCGAATTAATTTTCACGAAAATTTTAGATAAGGACAGTGGGAATCTCGTTAATCCATTCATATAAAATTTTATATCACAGAAGGAAAATTGCTTCAACGAAATCAAGTATCAGTTATTCCCGCCATTTACCGTTGAACAAAATATTTACGGTCAAAGAGTATGCTCTAATTGTTTTTTCAATTTTTTAATCTATATTTTTAACGTGCATCTCATCGGGCCGTTAGAAATTATCAGAATCCTCATAATATTCAACGAT
>CAXAQZ010000611.1:30000-52750 GCA_963971145.1 Sussaba pulchella | reverse complement strand
CTATCTCTCTATCTCTCTATCTCTCTATCTCTCTGTCTCTCTGTCTTTCTATCTCTCTATCTCTCTATCTCTCTATCTCTCTATCTCAATATCTCTCCGTCTCTCTATCTCTCTATCTCTCTATCTCTCTATCTCACTATCTCTCTATCTCTCTATCTCTCTATCTCTCTATCTCTCTATCTTTCTATCTCTCTATCTCTCTATCTCTCTATCTCTCTATCTCTCTATCTCGCTATCTCTCTATCTCTCTATCTCTCTATCTCTCTATCTCTCTATCTCTCTATCCCTCTATCTCTCTATCTCTCTATCTCTCTATCTCTCTATCTCTCTATCTCTCTATCTCCCTATCTCTCTATCTCTCTATCTCTCTATCTCTCTATCTCTCTATCTCTCTATCTCTCTATCTCTCTATCTCTCTATCTCTCTATCTCTCTATCTCTCTATCTCTCTATCTCTCTATCTCTCTATCTCTCTATCTCTCTATCTCTCTATTTCTCTATCTCTCTATCTCTCTATCTCTCTATCTCTCTATCTCTCTATCTCTCTATCTCTCCATCTCTCTATCTCTCTATCTCTTTATCTCCCTATCTCCCTATCTCTCTATCTCTCTATCTCTCTATCTCTTTATCTCTCTATCTCTCTATCTCTCTATCTCTCTATCTCTCTATCTCTCTATCCCTCTATCTCTCTATCTCTCTATCTCTCTATCTCTCTATCTCTCTATCTCTCTATCTCTCTATCTCTCTATCTCTCTATCTCTCTATCTCTCTATCTCTCTATCTCTCTATCTCTCTATCTCTCTATCTCTCTATCTCTCTATCTCTCTATCTCTCTATCTCTCTATCTCTCTATCTCTCTATCTCTCTATCTCTCTATCTCTCTATCTCTCTATCTCTCTATCTCTCTATCTCTCTATCTCTCTATCTCTCTATCTCTCTATCTCTCTATCTCTCTATCTCTCTATCTCTCTATCTCTCTATCTCTCTATCTCTCTATCTCTCTATCTCTCTATCTCTCTATCTCTCTATATCTCTATCTCTCTATATCTCTATCTCTCTTTCTCTCTATCTCTCTTTTTTTTTTTTTTTTTTTTTTTTTTTTTTTTTTTTTTTTTTGGCGACGGGGAAATCTTGCATAAGACACCCTGATGTTGCGGGTAGTGTCAGATTTCTACTGACTAAAACCCCGCCGCCCGTTCGACCCACTATACTGGTCCCGCTTTCGCATTACCGCAGTTTAGTGTGTTTATTGCTCGGCTTGAGCTTACTCTACTGGTTCGTTTGTATTCTCGCGTTTTACAGATCCGGTTCTGCTTATGGATTTCTGGTGATTACATTTTGGGCTTTAGCTGCCCGTTCAGCTCTCTCTTTTCCTCTCATTATTTCGTCGATAAATGACTGCACTACCTCCCAGTTACGTTCGTTTTGTAGCATAGCATGCACGAGGTTTTTTTCTTCGAGTTGGACGACGTTTAGTTGTTGCCGGAGATGCGCTCGATGGTTTTCTGTTGCTCGGCATTCGAAAATCGTGTGTCTTGCGTCGTCGGGGCCTTTACCACATTGGTAGCAGTCTGCGCTATTGATTTTGCCAATCTTTTCTAAATATGCATTGAAACATCCGTGGCCACTGAACGCTTGCGTGAGATAATACCCCATTTCCCCGTGCTTCCTCTCGCACCATGTGGTCACGTCTGGGATTAGTTTGTGCGTCCACCTTCCTGATGTGTCCGCGTCCCATCGTGCCTGCCATTTCTCCATGAGCCGCTTCAGGGCCCTTCGCTTTACGTCTCCCTTCATTTGATCTCTATCGCCGCCTTGTGGGTACCGGCCTAGCTCTGTAGATATCTCCCGTTTCTGGTGGATCAGAAGGTCGATTGGGGGAGTACTTGACAGGACTAGTGCTGCTCCCTCTGAGACCGTCCGATATCCAGATATAACTCTGAGCGTGCTTCTTCGCTGCACCGAGGCTAGCCTGCGTTTCGCTCCAACCTTGTTTGCAGCCTCTGCCCATATTTCCGCTCCATACAGGAGTTGAGCGTGTGTTACGCTGTTTAGAAGCTTTCTTTTCTCTTCTCTGGGCCCGTTGACATTAGGCATAAGCCTTGCTAGGGCTGCCGCTGTTGTTGCTGCCTTCTCGGCTGCTTTTTTGACATGCTCCACATATCGGAGTCCACTGTCTACTTGTATTCCTAGGTACCTGACAGCTTTGATCCACGGAATATTTTGCCCTTCTAGGTGCAAGTTTGGTGGCGTGAAGATTCGTTTGTCCGTTATAAGTACGGCCTCGGTTTTATGAACCGCCAGCTCCAACCCGTTTGTCCTCAGCCATTTACTAGCTCGCCGCAGACTCTCGTTCGCTACTATTTCCAAGGTGCCTGGTGTTCTAGCCGTTACCACCACAGCAACGTCGTCTGCAAAGCCTATAGTGGTCGCGCCTTCTGGGAGCTCCAGGTTCAAGAGGCCGTCGTACATAACGTTCCACAGGAAAGGTCCTAGAACCGATCCTTGTGGAACCCCTGCCGTCACCTCGTACTCGACTGGGCCGCTGTCCGTCGTATATATAAGGGTCCTTCTGTTCAAATAGCTTGATACCATCCGTTCCAGGTACTTCGGTGTCTGCCTTTCCGCTAGAGCATTCATAATTACCTCCCAATTCGCCGAATTAAACGCATTTTTTACGTCCAATGTTACGAAGGCACAGTAGCTTTTCGTCTTCCAGTTTCCCTGCTTTACTTTGGCCGCCCAGTCAATCGCTTTCGCTATGGCGTCCGTCGTTGACCGGCCCTTCCTGAAGCCGTACTGTCTTTCGGATAGACCGCCGTTGTTCTCGATGTGTTTTTCGAGCCTCTGGAGCAGCAGTCTCTCTAATAGCTTCCCCATATTGTCCAGAAGACAAATAGGTCGGTAGGACGAAGGGTCGTCCAGTGGTTTGTTTCCCTTTCGTATAAGCACTAGCTTCTGTTTTTTCCACTTCTCATGAAACACCCCTACCCGGAGGCATGAGTTGTAGGTCTCTAGCAGCAGCTCTGGCCATATTTCCGTCACTGCGCCTATTATTTCATTTGGGATGTTGTCGGGTCCCGGAGCTTTGCCTGGCTGGAGGCGTTTTTTTGCTTCTTGCAACTCTTCGATAGTGAACGGTTTTACTGCGAGGTTTTCTTCGTATGCTGAATCCGTCAGTCTGCGTTCGTGCTTCGGGAACAGCGTGCCTACTATCTCGAGCATTCTTTTCGGACATGACAAGCCAGGGATCTGCTGCCCACGTCTCAGCTTCTTCGTCACTATCCTGAAGGGAAGCCCCCATGGGTCCTGTTCTATTGAACGACAGAGCTCTATCCAGCTATTCTTTTTGCTGTTTCTGATTGCGAGCCGCAGTTTTTTTCTGGCTGCTTTGAATTCTGCTCTTAGTATTTCGTCAGTCTCGGGTTCTCTTCGTCTTCTACGCCGTTGATCTGCTCTGCGTGCTGCCATGCATAGTTTCCTGAGTTCGCTTATCTCTGAGTTCCACCAGTAGACTGATTTTCTCCTCCCTAGTTGTTTCCTCCGTCTCGGCATGGCCGCCTCGCATGCTGCAGTGACAGTGCTCACTGTGTAATTTACCATTGCATCCGCGTTTCCCGTTTCTGCAAGCCTATCCAGGTGTCCTTCTCGTTTTGCCGTCAGCAGCGTTTCAGTGAGTTTGAGCGGGTCAAGTCGTCGTAGAAGCCATCCGCCTTCTTCTACCGTAGTATTGCCTTCGTATTGCCCGTGCGGGCTCAGATTCCCGCTGAGGTTAAACTCCAGGTACTGGTGGTCGCTCAACGTGGCCTCCTCCAGCACCTTCCATCCATTGATCCGTGTCGCTGCTCCGGCTGACGCAAACGTAATGTCGATGACCGATCCCGTGTGGCCTCGGCGGAAAGTAAACTTATTTCCCTCGTTCAAAACAACTAAGTCTCGACTCGCCATCAGCTCTGACAGCGCCTCTCCTCGGTTATCCATTCTTGTGGAGCCCCATTCAGGGGATTTGCTGTTGAAGTCCCCAGCTATTAGCACTTCGCCGGTTGCTGTCCTGAGACTCTCTTCGAGATTATCCAGCTGCTGTATAAAAACTTCGAGGTCTAAGTTCGGAGAGAAGTAGCAGCTATAGATTCTTGTGCCGTTGATTTCGGCCCACACGAAGTTTTCTGCGGGCTTGCTGGTTTCCCCGATCCTAATATCGCTGTTCAGCACTGCGATGGCTGCACGCCCGGTCGAATCTTGGAACCACGTACCCGTGCCCGGTTGACAATATTGTTCGCTGATAATAAGAACATCGATGCTCTTTTCTGCTGCCACTTGCCAGAGCAGATCTTGCGCCTCGCGGCCTCTGCCGAGGTTGATTTGCAGAAACCTAGCCATTTCTCTGTTTTCTCATTGCCTTCAAGAAGGCAGGACACTTTCCACTACCGAGGATGTGCTTTGCGCCTCCTTGTTCGCCTTCTTCGTTGCATATCGCGCAGAATGCTTCTCCCTTGCAGTCTTTCGCGAAATGATTTTCCTGCCCGCACAGCCGGCACATTTTTGACCGGTCAGGCCCCTCGCAATCCATGGCTACATGACTGAAGCCCTGGCAGCGAAAGCAGCGTTGAATCTCGGCCTTAAGCCTTACCCGGCAGCGGACCCAGCCGATTTTAACCTTCCTTATTTCGAGGAGCGTTTCCGCTACTTTCGTCGGCACAATCACCACTGCGATTTGGGTCCCCCCGAACCCGTTTCTCAAAGCTTTGACCCTGATCGTGTCCTCGCTGGGACAGTCAGTTTGCGCCATTATTGCCGCTATTATGTCTTGCTCGTTCGTCACTTCGTCTAGGTCCCGAATTTCCACGTTGCAGCTGTGCCCCATCGTGCGTACTGTTCCCTGCTCACCCAGTACGCCTGCAACGGCATCCCGCAGTTTCTCGATCCCTTCGCTCCCAGTTTGCACCCTGACAAGGATTTCGCCCCCTCGAGTTCTCCTGATCCCGGATATCTCAGCTCCGCAGCGTTCTGGGTCTACTTCCGACTTGATTTTCCGCAGAATGTCTGCGTACGAGGCTCCACCGTTTACCTTGACCGCAACCGCTTCTGATCGCCTTCCTCGAGTATTCCGGTAGAGTTTCCTGGTGCTTTTTTTCTCGCTTTTGCTCCGTACGACTTGTACCCAGTCCGATCCTTCTGCAGTTGGTTCGCGTAGACGTTCTTCGTTTCCAGGGTCCTCATAGCGGCTTCCCCCGTCTTTTTTGGCTTCGCTACCGTTCCTGCGCTTTTTCCCGGGTTTTATAGTCTGGGGGGAAGAAGATGCAGCTCTCTTCTTTTCAGAGTCCGTTTTCCTCGGGACAAACCTGGGGCTAGCTCCCGGCTGGTTGTTCATTCGGACGTCCTGGGGGAAATGTTTCGTGATCTGCCTCCTTTCATCCGCTGACGGTGTGTCAGTGTTATCCTGGTCTCCGCCGGATTGACGCGCATGCTGTCGCTCGTAGATCTTTCGTATTTCCACCAGTTCTTTTCGGTACTCCTGCATCTGCTGGAACAAGACTACCGCTTCCGTAATGGCATCCCGGATCGGCTTATGGATATTCCTAGATTCCTTCACTACCCCTTCAATAATGTAAATGCGTTTACCTATCTCGGTGAGTGCATCCATCTCCTTTCTGTCGAGTAATTCGATCTGCTGATCAGATACGCTTGTGTCTGACCCTACTCTTGCACGAAGGCTGCGGTCATTTGATGACGACGTCCCGGGGCCCGCGCTCACACCCCCGTCAGACGCCGGTACTGAGCTTCCGAATCTCTGCACCGTAACGTTATTTTCTTTCAAAGTTCTTTCCATGGTCGGTTTATTTTCGGGGTTCCTTCCCCTAGGTTTGTTGGAGGGGTTTGCCTTCCCCTGGATTTGATGCCTGGGTTACCTTCCCCTTGCTCCTCTTTGGTCCGCGGGGGTTATTTCATTTCGCCCCTATCCGCTGGCGGTGCCAGGTAGGACGTGCCCCGATCCGCCACCCGGGGACGCGCTCTCTAGGAGTTTGGCCTCTCCCGAGAGTCTCTCTATCTCTCTATCTCTCTATCTCTCTATCTCTCTATCTCTCTATCTCTCTATCTCTCTATCTCTATATCTCTCTATCTCTCTATCTCTCTATCTCTCTATCTCTCTATCTCTCTATCTCTCTATCTCTCTATCTCTCTATCTCTCTATCTCTCTATCTCTCTATCTCTCTATCTCTCTATCTCTCTATCTCTCTATCTCTCTATCTCTCTATCTCTCTATCTCTCTATCTCTCTATCTCTCTATCTCTCTATCTCTCTATCTCTCTATCTTTCTATCTCTCTGTCTCTCTATCTCTCTATCTCTCTATCTTTCTATCTCTCTATCTCTCTATCTCTCTATCTCTCTATCTCCCTATCTCTCTATCTCTCTATCTCTCTATCTCTCTATCTCTTTATCTCTCTATCTCTCTATCTCTCTATCTCTTTATCTCTCTATCTCTTCATCCCTCTATCTCTCTATCTCTCTATCTCTCTATCTCTCTATCTCTCTATGTCTCTATCTCTTTATCTCTCTATCTCCCTATCTCTCTATCTCTCTGTCTCTCTGTCTCTCTATCTCTCTATCCCTCTATCTCTCTATCTCTCTATCTCTCTATCTCTCTATCTCTCTATATCTCTATCTCTCTATCACTCTATCTCTCTATCTCTCTATCTCTCTTTCTCTCTATCTTTCTATCTTTCTATCTCTCTATCTCTCTATCTCTCTATCTCTCTATCTCTCTATCTCTTTATCTCTCTATCTCTTTATCTCTCTATCTCTCTATCTCTCTATCTCTCCATCTCTCTATCTCTCTATCCCTCTATCTCTCTATCTCTCTATCTCTCTATCTCTCTATCTCTCTATCTCTCTATCTCTCTATCTTTCTATCTCTCTATCTCTCTATCTCTCTATCTCTCTATCTCTCTATCTCTCTATCTCTCTATCTCTCTATCTCTCTATCTCTCTATCTCTCTATCTCTCTATCTCTCTATCTCTCTATCTCTCTATCTCTCTATCTCTCTATCTCTCTATCTCTCTATTTCTCTATCTCTCTATCTCTCTATCTCTCTATCTCTCTATCTCTCTATCTCTCTATCTCTCTATCTTTCTATCTCTCTATCTCTATATCTCTCGATCTCTCTATCTCTCTATCTCTCCATCTCTCTATCTCTCTATCTCTCTATCTCTCTATCTCTCTATCTCTCTATCTCTCTATCTCTATATCTCTATCTCTCTATCTCTCTATCTCTCTATCTCTCTATCTCTCTATCTCTTTTTTGCTATATCTTCGTACCTCTTTATCTTTCTATTGCTATATCTCCGTACCTCTTTATCTTCATATCACCGTATCTCTTTATTTCTCCATCTTTCTATCTTTCTATCTCTTTATCTCTCTATCCCTCTATCTCTCTATCTATCTATCTCTCTATCTCTCTATCTCTCTATCTCTCTATCTCTCTATCTCTCTATCTCTCTATCTCTCTATCCCTATATTTCTTTATCTCTCTATCTCTCTATCTCTCTATCTCTCTATCTCTATCTCTCTATCTCTTCATCTCTCTATCTCTCTATGTCTCTATCTCTCCATCTCTCTATCTCTTTATCTCTCTATCTCCCTATCTCTCTATCTCTCTATCTCTCTATCTCTCTATCTCTCTATCTCTCTATCTCTCTATCTCTCTATCTCTCTATCACTCTATCTCTCTATCTCTCTATCTCTCTATCTCTCTATCTCTCTATCTCTCTATCTCTCTATCTCTCTAACTCTCTATCTCTCTATCTCTCTATCTCTCTATCTCTCTATCTCTCTATCTCTCTGTCTCTCTATCTCTCTATCTCTCTATCTCTCTATCTCTCTATCTCTCTATCTCTTTATCTCTCTATCTCCCTATCTCTCTATCTCTCTATCTCTCTATCTCTCTTTCTCTTTATCCCTCTATCTCTCTATCTCTCTATCTCTTTATCTCTCTATGTCTCTATCTCTTTATCTCTCTATCTCCCTATCTCTCTATCTCTCTGTCTCTCTATCTCTCTATCCCTCTATCTCTCTATCTCTCTATCTCTCTATCTCTCTATCTCTCTATCTTTCTATCTCTCTATCACTCTATCTCTCTATCTCTCTATCTCTCTTTCTCTCTATCTTTCTATCTCTCTATCTCTCTATCTCTCTATCTCTCTATCTCTCTATCTCTCTATCTCTCTATCTCTCTATCTCTCTATCTCTCTATCTCTCTATCTCTCTATCTCTCTATCTCTCTATCTCTCTATCTCTCTATCTCTTTATCTCTTTATCTCTCTATCTCTCTATCTCTCTATCTCTCTATCTCTCTGTCTCTCTGTCTCTCTATCTCTCTATCTCTCTATCTCTCTATCTCTCTATCTCAATATCTCTCCGTCTCTCTATCTCTCTATCTCTCTATCTCTCTATCTCTCTATCTCTCTATCTCTCTATCTCTCTATCTCTCTATCTCTCTATCTCTCTATCTCTCTATCTCTCTATCTCTCTATCTCTCTATCTCTCTATCTCGCTATCTCTCTATCTCTCTATCTCTCTATCTCTCTATCTCTCTATCTCTCTATCCCTCTATCTCTCTATCTCTCTATCTCTCTATCTCTCTATCTCTCTATCTCTCTATCTCCCTATCTCTCTATCTCTCTATCTCTCTATCTCTCTATCTCTCTATCTCTCTATCTCTCTATCTCTCTATCTCTCTATCTCTCTATCTCTCTATCTCTCTATCTCTCTATCTCTCTATCTCTCTATCTCTCTATCTCTCTATCTCTCTATCTCTCTATCTCTCTATTTCTCTATCTCTCTATCTCTCTATCTCTCTATCTCTCTATCTCTCTATCTCTCTATCTCTCCATCTCTCTATCTCTCTATCTCTTTATCTCCCTATCTCCCTATCTCTCTATCTCTCTATCTCTCTATCTCTTTATCTCTCTATCTCTCTATCTCTCTATCTCTCTATCTCTCTATCTCTCTATCCCTCTATCTCTCTATCTCTCTATCTCTCTATCTCTCTATCTCTCTATCTCTCTATCTCTCTATCTCTCTATCTCTCTATCTCTCTATCTCTCTATCTCTCTATCTCTCTATCTCTCTATCTCTCTATCTCTCTATCTCTCTATCTCTCTATCTCTCTATCTCTCTATCTCTCTATCTCTCTATCTCTCTATCTCTCTATCTCTCTATCTCTCTATCTCTCTATCTCTCTATCTCTCTATCTCTCTATCTCTCTATCTCTCTATCTCTCTATCTCTCTATCTCTCTATCTCGCTATCTCTCTATCTCTCTATATCTCTATCTCTCTATATCTCTATCTCTCTATCTCTCTATCTCTCTATCTCTCTTTCTCTCTATCTCTCTATCTCTCTATCTCTCTATCTCTCTATCTCTCTATCTCTCTATCTCTCTATCTCTATATCTCTCTATCTCTCTATCTCTCTATCTCTCTATCTCTCTATCTCTCTATCTCTCTATCTCTCTATCTCTCTATCTCTCTATCTCTCTATCTCTCTATCTCTCTATCTCTCTATCTCTCTATCTCTCTATCTCTCTATCTCTCTATCTCTCTATCTCTCTATCTCTCTATCTCTCTATCTCTCTATCTCTCTATCTCTCTATCTCTCTATCTCTCTATCTCTCTATCTCTCTATCTCTCTGTCTCTCTATCTCTCTATCTCTCTATCTTTCTATCTCTCTATCTCTCTATCTCTCTATCTCTCTATCTCCCTATCTCTCTATCTCTCTATCTCTCTATCTCTCTATCTCTTTATCTCTCTATCTCTCTATCTCTCTATCTCTTTATCTCTCTATCTCTTCATCCCTCTATCTCTCTATCTCTCTATCTCTCTATCTCTCTATCTCTCTATGTCTCTATCTCTTTATCTCTCTATCTCCCTATCTCTCTATCTCTCTGTCTCTCTATCTCTCTATCCCTCTATCTCTCTATCTCTCTATCTCTCTATCTCTCTATCTCTCTCTATCTCTATCTCTCTATCACTCTATCTCTCTATCTCTCTATCTCTCTTTCTCTCTATCTTTCTATCTTTCTATCTCTCTATCTCTCTATCTCTCTATCTCTCTATCTCTCTATCTCTTTATCTCTCTATCTCTTTATCTCTCTATCTCTCTATCTCTCTATCTCTCCATCTCTCTATCTCTCTATCCCTCTATCTCTCTATCTCTCTATCTCTCTATCTCTCTATCTCTCTATCTCTCTATCTCTCTATCTCTCTATCTCTCTATCTCTCTATCTCTCTATCTCTCTATCTCTCTATCTCTCTATCTCTCTATCTCTCTATCTTTCTATCTCTCTATCTCTCTATCTCTCTATCTCTCTATCTCTCTATCTCTCTATCTCTCTATCTCTCTATCTCTCTATCTCTCTATCTCTCTATCTCTCTATCTCTCTATCTCTCTATCTTTCTATCTCTCTATCTCTCTATCTCTCTATCTCTCTATCTCTCTATCTCTCTATCTCTCTATCTCTCTATCTCTCTATCTCTTTATCTCTCTATCTCTCTATCTCTCTATCTCTCTATCTCTCTATCTCTCTATCTCTCTATCTCTCTATCTCTCTATCTCTCTATCTCCCTATCTCTCTATCTCTCTGTCTCTCTATCTCTCTATCTCTCTATCTCTCAATCTCTTAATCTCTCAATCTCTCAATCTCTCAATCTCTCTACCTCTCTATCTCTCTATCTCTCTATCTCTCTATCTCTCTATCTCTCTATCTCTCTACCTCTCTATCTCTATATCTCTCTATCTTTCTATCTCTCTATCTCTCTATCTCTCTATCTCTCTATCTCTCTATCTCTCTATCTCTCTATCTCTCTATCTCTCTATCCCTCTATCTCTCTACCTCTCTATCTCTCTATCTCTCTATCTTTCTATCTCTTTATCTCTCTATCTCTCTATCTCTCTATCTCTCTATCTCTCTATCTCTCTATCTCTCTATCTTTCTATCTCTCTATCTCTCTATCTCTCTATCTCTCTATCTCTCTATCTCTCTATCTCTCTATCTCTCTATCTCTCTATCTCTCTATCTCTCTATCTCTCTATCTCTCTATCTCTCTATCTCTCTATCTCTCTATCTCTCTATCTCTCTATCTCTCTATCTCTCTATCTCTCTGTCTCTCTATCCACCGGAAAAGATAATAGAACTCGCAGCAAAAAAACAACTAATACGGCACCTGGAAGAAAACGAAATGTTAACGGACAGGCAATTTGGATTTAGAGAAGGAAGGTCGTGCGAAGGCGCGATACAAATGATTCTTACTGAGTGGAACCAAAGAATCAGCGAAGGAAAGATCATTGGGGCAATCTTCATCGATCTGAAGAGAGCATTTGAGACGGTCGACAGAAATATCCTGCTAGGGAAACTGCCTAGGTTCGGAATAGGGGGCGTGGTACTCGAGTGGTTTAAATCGTATTTAAATGACCGTTCGCAAGTAGTAGTCGTCGGGGAGAAAATATCGTCGGAACAAGGAACGGAATACGGAGTGCCTCAGGGTTCGGTATTAGGACCAATCCTATTCATAATGTATATTAACGATATCATCGACAGTGTCGGGAATCAAGCGGAAGTAGTATTGTTTGCGGACGACATGATTGTATATGTAGATGGTCGCGGGTCCGAGGAGATCGAATACAAACTGAACGAGTGTTTAAATAAAATTGAAGTGTGGTTGGGGAAAAATAAACTTAAAATGAATGCGAAGAAAACGAAGTTTATGACTTTTAAAGGAATTAGAGATCCAAGAGGTGAAACCGTGAAGGTAGTGGCAAAGTCCGGGGAGGAGATTGAAAAAATCGAAATAATAAAATATCTGGGGATAATATTAGATAGCAAGCTAACACTTAAGGCGCATAGAGAATACGTGGTGAAGAAGGTAGGAAAAAAAATAAGCTTCCTTAATAGAATAGGATCTTATTTATCGCCGGCAACGCGGTGCACAGTATACAAAACGATTATAGCTCCTCACCTGGAATACTGCGGCACGGTGCTGTTGAATATGAACAGTACCGATAGGGCGGGACTACAGAAAATGCAAAATAGGGCGATGAGGGTGATACTTCAATGTAACCGAAGGACGTCGATAGACGCCATGCTTGAATGTTTATGCTTCATGAGCGTGGAAGAACGAATAAAATATAAAGTTTTAATATTTATCTTTAAAATGATAGAAGCGGAGAGAGCCAAAGAAGTGAACGATAGGGCAGTGCAATTTGTGGGAGAAAGGAGCGGACGATGTACGAGAAATGCAAGCAACATAAATATAAGGTTTAGGGGAAGTGCAACAGGACAAAAAGACTTGTATTATGAGGGGTTCAAACTGTATAACGAAACTCCGAACGAGGTCAGAAATGCCAGAAACCTAAAAGAATTTAAAAGAAAAGCTATAGAATATATATTGGATAAGCGTAGGAGAAGGACAGCATTGTAAGGCGGTACATACCAAAGAAAAATGCACTAAGACTGAAAAACCAATGAATAGACTGAATGTTAAGACTGAAATATAAGCAAATATGTTTAAACTATTGTAAACGCTGACCGTGGTTAAATATAGCGGAGAACGCTAAATAAATGAATCAATCAATATCTCTCTATCTCTCTATCTCTCTATTTCTCTTTCTCGCTATCTCTCTATCTCTCTATCTCTCTATCTCTCTATCTCTCTATCTTTATATCTCTATATCTCTATATCTCTATATCTTTCTATCTCTCTATCTCTCTATCTCTCTATCTCTCTATCTCTCTATCTCTCTATCTCTCTATCTCTCTATCTCTGTATCTCTCTATCTCTCTATCTCTCTATCTCTCTATCTCTCTATCTCTCTATCTCTCTATCTCTCTATCTCTCTATCTCTCTATCTCTCTATCTCTCTATCTCTCTATCTCTCTATCTCTCTATCTTTCTATCTTTCTATCTCTCTATCTCTCTATCTCTCTATCTCTCTATCTCTCTATCTCTCTATCTCTCTATCTCTCTATCTCTCTATCTCTCTATCTCTCTATCTCTCTATCTCTCTATCTCTCTATCTCTCTATCTCTCTATCTCTCTATCTCTCTATCTCTCTATCTCTCTATCTCTCTATCTCTCTATCTCTCACTCTCTCTATCTCTCTATCTCTCTATCTCAATATCTCTCCGTCTCTCTATCTCTCTATCTCTCTATCTCTCTATCTCTCTATCTCTCTCTCTCTCTATCTCTCTATCTCTCTATCTCTCTAGCTCTCTAGCTCTCTATCTCTCTATCTCTCTATCTCTCTATCTCTTTATCTCTCTATCTCTCTATCTCTCTATCTCTCTATCTCTCTATCTTTCTATCTCTCTATCTCTCTATCTCTCTATCTCTCTATCTCTCTATCTCTCTATCTCTCTATCTCTCTATCTCTCTATCTCTCTATCTCTCTATCTCTCTATCTCTCTATCTCTCTATCTCTCTATCTCTCTATCTCTCTATCTCGCTATCTCTCTATCTCTCTATCTCTCTATCTCTCTATCTCTCTATCTCTCTATCACTCTATCACTCTATCTCTCTATCACTCTATCTCTCTATCTTTCGATCTCTCTATCTCTCTATCTCTCTATCTCTCTATCTCTCTATCTCTCTATCGCTCTATCTCTCTATCTCTCTATCTCTCTATCTCTCTATTTCTCTATCTCTCTATCTCTCTATCTCTCTATCTCTCTATCTCTCTATCTCTCTATCTCTCTATCTCTCTATCTCTCTATCTCTCTATCTCTCTATCTCTCTATCTCTCTATCTTTCTATCTCTCTATCTCTCTATCTCTCTATCTCTCTATCTCTCTATCTCTCTATCTCTCTATCTCCCTATCTCTCTATCTCTCTATCTCTCTATCTTTTTATCTCTCTATCTCTCTATCTCTCTATCTCTCTATCTCTCTATCTCTCTATCTCTCTATCTCTCTATCTCTCTATCTCTCTATCTCTCTATCTTTCTATCTCTCTATCTCTCTATCTCTCTATCTCTCTATCTCTCTATCTCTCTATCTCTCTATCTCTCTATCTCTCTATCTCTCTATCTCTCTATCTCTCTATCTCTCTATCTCTCTATCTCTCTATCTCTCTATCTCTCTATCTCTCTATCTCTCTATCTCTCTATCTCTCTATCTCTCTATCTCTCTATTTCTCTATCTCTCTATCTCTCTATCTCTCTATCTCTCTATCCCTCTATCTCTCTACCTCTCTATCTCTCTATCTCTCTATCTTTCTATCTCTTTATCTCTCTATCTCTCTATCTCTCTATCTCTCTATCTCTCTATCTCTCTATCTCTCTATCTTTCTATCTCTCTATCTCTCTATCTCTCTATCTCTCTATCTCTCTATCTCTCTATCTCTCTATCTCTCTATCTCTCTATCTCTCTATCTCTCTATCTCTCTATCTCTCTATCTCTCTATCTCTCTATCTCTCTATCTCTCTATCTCTCTATCTCTCTATCTCTCTATCTCTCTGTCTCTCTATCCACCGGAAAAGATAATAGAACTCGCAGCAAAAAAACAACTAATACGGCACCTGGAAGAAAACGAAATGTTAACGGACAGGCAATTTGGATTTAGAGAAGGAAGGTCGTGCGAAGGCGCGATACAAATGATTCTTACTGAGTGGAACCAAAGAATCAGCGAAGGAAAGATCATTGGGGCAATCTTCATCGATCTGAAGAGAGCATTTGAGACGGTCGACAGAAATATCCTGCTAGGGAAACTGCCTAGGTTCGGAATAGGGGGCGTGGTACTCGAGTGGTTTAAATCGTATTTAAATGACCGTTCGCAAGTAGTAGTCGTCGGGGAGAAAATATCGTCGGAACAAGGAACGGAATACGGAGTGCCTCAGGGTTCGGTATTAGGACCAATCCTATTCATAATGTATATTAACGATATCATCGACAGTGTCGGGAATCAAGCGGAAGTAGTATTGTTTGCGGACGACATGATTGTATATGTAGATGGTCGCGGGTCCGAGGAGATCGAATACAAACTGAACGAGTGTTTAAATAAAATTGAAGTGTGGTTGGGGAAAAATAAACTTAAAATGAATGCGAAGAAAACGAAGTTTATGACTTTTAAAGGAATTAGAGATCCAAGAGGTGAAACCGTGAAGGTAGTGGCAAAGTCCGGGGAGGAGATTGAAAAAATCGAAATAATAAAATATCTGGGGATAATATTAGATAGCAAGCTAACACTTAAGGCGCATAGAGAATACGTGGTGAAGAAGGTAGGAAAAAAAATAAGCTTCCTTAATAGAATAGGATCTTATTTATCGCCGGCAACGCGGTGCACAGTATACAAAACGATTATAGCTCCTCACCTGGAATACTGCGGCACGGTGCTGTTGAATATGAACAGTACCGATAGGGCGGGACTACAGAAAATGCAAAATAGGGCGATGAGGGTGATACTTCAATGTAACCGAAGGACGTCGATAGACGCCATGCTTGAATGTTTATGCTTCATGAGCGTGGAAGAACGAATAAAATATAAAGTTTTAATATTTATCTTTAAAATGATAGAAGCGGAGAGAGCCAAAGAAGTGAACGATAGGGCAGTGCAATTTGTGGGAGAAAGGAGCGGACGATGTACGAGAAATGCAAGCAACATAAATATAAGGTTTAGGGGAAGTGCAACAGGACAAAAAGACTTGTATTATGAGGGGTTCAAACTGTATAACGAAACTCCGAACGAGGTCAGAAATGCCAGAAACCTAAAAGAATTTAAAAGAAAAGCTATAGAATATATATTGGATAAGCGTAGGAGAAGGACAGCATTGTAAGGCGGTACATACCAAAGAAAAATGCACTAAGACTGAAAAACCAATGAATAGACTGAATGTTAAGACTGAAATATAAGCAAATATGTTTAAACTATTGTAAACGCTGACCGTGGTTAAATATAGCGGAGAACGCTAAATAAATGAATCAATCAATATCTCTCTATCTCTCTATCTCTCTATTTCTCTTTCTCGCTATCTCTCTATCTCTCTATCTCTCTATCTCTCTATCTCTCTATCTTTATATCTCTATATCTCTATATCTCTATATCTTTCTATCTCTCTATCTCTCTATCTCTCTATCTCTCTATCTCTCTATCTCTCTATCTCTCTATCTCTCTATCTCTGTATCTCTCTATCTCTCTATCTCTCTATCTCTCTATCTCTCTATCTCTCTATCTCTCTATCTCTCTATCTCTCTATCTCTCTATCTCTCTATCTCTCTATCTCTCTATCTCTCTATCTCTCTATCTTTCTATCTTTCTATCTCTCTATCTCTCTATCTCTCTATCTCTCTATCTCTCTATCTCTCTATCTCTCTATCTCTCTATCTCTCTATCTCTCTATCTCTCTATCTCTCTATCTCTCTATCTCTCTATCTCTCTATCTCTCTATCTCTCTATCTCTCTATCTCTCTATCTCTCTATCTCTCTATCTCTCACTCTCTCTATCTCTCTATCTCTCTATCTCAATATCTCTCCGTCTCTCTATCTCTCTATCTCTCTATCTCTCTATCTCTCTATCTCTCTCTCTCTCTATCTCTCTATCTCTCTATCTCTCTAGCTCTCTAGCTCTCTATCTCTCTATCTCTCTATCTCTCTATCTCTTTATCTCTCTATCTCTCTATCTCTCTATCTCTCTATCTCTCTATCTTTCTATCTCTCTATCTCTCTATCTCTCTATCTCTCTATCTCTCTATCTCTCTATCTCTCTATCTCTCTATCTCTCTATCTCTCTATCTCTCTATCTCTCTATCTCTCTATCTCTCTATCTCTCTATCTCTCTATCTCTCTATCTCGCTATCTCTCTATCTCTCTATCTCTCTATCTCTCTATCTCTCTATCTCTCTATCACTCTATCACTCTATCTCTCTATCACTCTATCTCTCTATCTTTCGATCTCTCTATCTCTCTATCTCTCTATCTCTCTATCTCTCTATCTCTCTATCGCTCTATCTCTCTATCTCTCTATCTCTCTATCTCTCTATCTCTCTATCTTTCTATCTCTCTATCTCTCTATCTCTCTATCTCTCTATCTCTCTATCTCTCTATCTCTCTATCTCTCTATCTCTCTATCTCTCTATCTCTCTATCTCTCTATCTCTCTATCTCTCTATCTCTCTATCTCTCTATCTCTCTATCTCTCTATCTCTCTATCTCTCTATCTCTTTATCTCCCTATCTCCCTATCTCTCTATCTCTCTATCTCTCTATCTTTTTATCTCTCTATCTCTCTATCTCTCTATCTCTCTATCTCTCTATCTCTCTATCTCTCTATCTCTCTATCTCTCTATCTCTCTATCTCTCTATCTTTCTATCTCTCTATCTCTCTATCTCTCTATCTCTCTATCTCTCTATCTCTCTATCTCTCTATCTCTCTATCTCTCTATCTCTCTATCTCTCTATCTCTCTATCTCTCTATCTCTCTATCTCTCTATCTCTCTATCTCTCTATCTCTCTATCTCTCTATCTCTCTATCTCTCTATCTCTCTATCTCTCTATTTCTCTATCTCTCTATCTCTCTATCTCTCTATCTCTCTATCTCTCTATCTCTCTATCTCTCTATCTTTCTATCTCTCTATCTCTATATCTCTCGATCTCTCTATCTCTCTATCTCTCTATCTCTCTATCTCTCTATCTCTCTATCTCTCTATCTCTCTATCTCTCTATCTCTATATCTCTATCTCTCTATCTCCCTATCTCTCTATCTCTCTATCTCTTTTTTGCTATATCTTCGTACCTCTTTATCTTTCTATTGCTATATCTCCGTACCTCTTTATCTTCATATCTCCGTATCTCTTTATTTCTCCATCTTTCTATCTTTCTATCTCTTTATCTCTCTATCCCTCTATCTCTCTATCTATCTATCTCTCTATCTCTCTATCTCTCTATCTCTCTATCTCTCTATCTCTCTATCTCTATATTTCTTTATCTCTCTATCTCTCTATCTCTCTATCTCTCTATCTCTATCTCTCTATCTCTTCATCTCTCTATCTCTCTATGTCTCTATCTCTCCATCTCTCTATCTCTTTATCTCTCTATCTCCCTATCTCTCTATCTCTCTATCTCTCTATCTCTCTATCTCTCTATCTCTCTATCTCTCTATCTCTCTATCTCTCTATCTCTCTATCACTCTATCTCTCTATCTCTCTATCTCTCTATCTCTCTATCTCTCTATCTCTCTATCTCTCTATCTCTCTAACTCTCTATCTCTCTATCTCTCTATCTCTCTATCTCTCTATCTCTCTATCTCTCTGTCTCTCTATCTCTCTATCTCTCTATCTCTCTATCTCTCTATCTCTCTATCTCTTTATCTCTCTATCTCCCTATCTCTCTATCTCTCTATCTCTCTATCTCTCTATCTCTTTATCCCTCTATCTCTCTATCTCTCTATCTCTTTATCTCTCTATGTCTCTATCTCTTTATCTCTCTATCTCCCTATCTCTCTATCTCTCTGTCTCTCTATCTCTCTATCCCTCTATCTCTCTATCTCTCTATCTCTCTATCTCTCTATCTCTCTATCTTTCTATCTCTCTATCACTCTATCTCTCTATCTCTCTATCTCTCTTTCTCTCTATCTTTCTATCTTTCTATCTCTCTATCTCTCTATCTCTCTATCTCTTTATCTCTCTATCTCTTTATCTCTCTATCTCTCTATCTCTCTATCTCTCCATCTCTCTATCTCTCTATCTCTCTATCTCTCTATCTCTCTATCTCTGTATCTCTCTATCTCTCTATCTTTATATCTCTCGATCTCTCTATCTCTCTATCTCTCGATCTCTCTATCTCTCTATCTCTCTATCTCTCTATCTCTCTATCTCTCTATCTCTCTATCTCTCTATCTCTCTATCTCTCTATCTCTCTATCTCTCTATCTCTCTATCTCTATATCTCTCTATCTCCCTATCTCTCTATCTCTCTGTCTCTCTATCTCTCTATCTCTCTATCTCTCAATCTCTCAATCTCTCAATCTCTCAATCTCTCAATCTCTCTACCTCTCTATCTCTCTATCTCTCTATCTCTCTATCTCTCTATCTCTCTATCTCTCTACCTCTCTATCTCTATATCTCTCTATCTTTCTATCTCTCTATCTCTCTATCTCTCTATCTCTCTATCTCTCTATCTCTCTATCTCTCTATCTCTCTATCTCTCTATCCCTCTATCTCTCTACCTCTCTATCTCTCTATCTCTCTATCTTTCTATCTCTTTATCTCTCTATCTCTCTATCTCTCTATCTCTCTATCTCTCTATCTCTCTATCTCTCTATCTCTCTATCTTTCTATCTCTCTATCTCTCTATCTCTCTATCTCTCTATCTCTCTATCTCTCTATCTCTCTATCTCTCTATCTCTCTATCTCTCTATCTCTCTATCTCTCTATCTCTCTATCTCTCTATCTCTCTATCTCTCTATCTCTCTATCTCTCTATCTCTCTATCTCTCTATCTCTCTATCTCTCTATCTCTCTATCTCTCTATCTCTCTATCTCTCTATCTCTCTATCTCTCTATCTCTCTATCTCTCTATCTCTCTATCTCTCTATCTCTCTGTCTCTCTATCTACCGGAAAAGATAATAGAACTCGCAGCAAAAAAACAACTAATACGGCACCTGGAAGAAAACGAAATGTTAACGGACAGGCAATTTGGATTTAGAGAAGGAAGGTCGTGCGAAGGCGCGATACAAATGATTCTTACTGAGTGGAACCAAAGAATCAGCGAAGGAAAGATCATTGGGGCAATCTTCATCGATCTGAAGAGAGCATTTGAGACGGTCGACAGAAATATCCTGCTAGGGAAACTGCCTAGGTTCGGAATAGGGGGCGTGGTACTCGAGTGGTTTAAATCGTATTTAAATTACCGTTCGCAAGTAGTAGTCGTCGGGGAGAAAATATCGTCGGAACAAGGAACGGAATACGGAGTGCCTCAGGGTTCGGTATTAGGACCAATCCTATTCATAATGTATATTAACGATATCATCGACAGTGTCGGGAATCAAGCGGAAGTAGTATTGTTTGCGGACGACATGATTGTATATGTAGATGGTCGCGGGTCCGAGGAGATCGAATACAAACTGAACGAGTGTTTAAATAAAATTGAAGTGTGGTTGGGGAAAAATAAACTTAAAATGAATGCGAAGAAAACGAAGTTTATGACTTTTAAAGGAATTAGAGATCCAAGAGGTGAAACCGTGAAGGTAGTGGCAAAGTCCGGGGAGGAGATTGAAAAAATCGAAATAATAAAATATCTGGAGATAATATTAGATAGCAAGCTAACACTTAAGGCGCATAGAGAATACGTGGTGAAGAAGGTAGGAAAAAAAATAAGCTTCCTTAATAGAATAGGATCTTATTTATCGCCGGCAACGCGGTGCACAGTATACAAAACGATTATAGCTCCTCACCTGGAATACTGCGGCACGGTGCTGTTGAATATGAACAGTACCGATAGGGCGGGACTACAGAAAATGCAAAATAGGGCGATGAGGGTGATACTTCAATGTAACCGAAGGACGTCGATAGACGCCATGCTTGAATGTTTATGCTTCATGAGCGTGGAAGAACGAATAAAATATAAAGTTTTAATATTTATCTTTAAAATGATAGAAGCGGAGAGAGCCAAAGAAGTGAACGATAGGGCAGTGCAATTTGTGGGAGAAAGGAGCGGACGATGTACGAGAAATGCAAGCAACATAAATATAAGGTTTAGGGGAAGTGCAAAAGGACAAAAAGACTTGTATTATGAGGGGTTCAAACTGTATAACGAAACTCCGAACGAGGTCAGAAATGCCAGAAACCTAAAAGAATTTAAAAGAAAAGCTATAGAATATATATTGGATAAGCGTAGGAGAAGGACAGCATTGTAAGGCGGTACATACCAAAGAAAAATGCACTAAGACTGAAAAACCAATGAATAGACTGAATGTTAAGACTGAAATATAAGCAAATATGTTTAAACTATTGTAAACGCTGACCGTGGTTAAATATAGCGGAGAACGCTAAATAAATGAATCAATCAATATCTCTCTATCTCTCTATCTCTCTATTTCTCTTTCTCGCTATCTCTCTATCTCTCTATCTCTCTATCTCTCTATCTTTATATCTCTATATCTCTATATCTCTATATCTTTCTATCTCTCTATCTCTCTATCTCTCTATCTCTCTATCTCTCTATCTCTCTATCTCTCTATCTCTGTATCTCTCTATCTCTCTATCTCTCTATCTCTCTATCTCTCTATCTCTCTATCTCTCTATCTCTCTATCTCTCTATCTCTCTATCTCTCTATCTCTCTATCTCTCTATCTCTCTATCTCTCTATCTCTCTATCTCTCTATCTCTCTATCTCTCTATCTCTCTATCTCTCTATCTCTCTATCTCTCTATCTCTCTATCTCTCTATCTCTCTATCTCTCTATCTCTCTATCTCTCTATCTCTCTATCTTTATATCTCTCGATCTCTCTATCTCTCTATCTCTCTATCTCTCTATCTCTCTATCTCTCTATCTCTCTATCTCTCTATCTCTCTATCTCTCTATCTCTCTATCTCTCTATCTCTCTATCTCTCTATCTCTCTATCTCTCTATCTCTCTATCTCTCTATCTCTCTATCTCTCTATCTCTCTATCTCTCTATCCCTCTATCTCTCTATCTCTCTCTCTCTATCTCTCTATCTCTCTATCTCTCTAGCTCTCTAGCTCTCTATCTCTCTATCTCTCTATCTCTCTATCTCTTTATCTCTCTATCTCTCTATCTCTCTATCTCGCTATCTCTCTATCTTTCTATCTCTCTATCTCTCTATCTCTCTATCTTTTTATCCCTCTATCTCTCTATTTCTCTATTTCTCTATTTCTCTATTTCTCTATCTCTCTATCCCTCTATCTTTCTATCTCTCTATCTCTCTATCTCTCTATCTCTCTATCTCTCTATCTCTCTATCTCTCTATCTCTCTATCTCTCTATCTCTCTATCTTTCTATCTCTCTATCTCTCTATCTCTCTATCTCTCTATCTCTCTATCTCTCTATCTCTCTATCTCTCTATCTCTCTATCTCTCTATCTCTCTATCTCTCTATCTCTCTATCTCTCTATCTCTCTATCTCTCTATCTCTCTATCTCTCTATCTTTCTATCTCTCTATCTCTCTATCTCTCTATCTCTCTATCTCTCTATCTCTCTATCTCTCTATCTCTCTATCTTTCTATCTCTCTATCTCTCTACCTCTCTATCTCTTTATCTCTCTATCTCTCTATCTCTCTATCTCTCTATCTCTCTATCTCTCTATCTCTCTATCTCTCTATCTCTCCATCTCTCTATCTCTTTATCTCTCTATCTCCCTATCTCTCTATCTCTTTAGCTCTCTATCTCCCTATCTCTCTATCTCTCTATCTCTCTATCTCTCTATCTCTTTATCTCTCTATCTCTCTATCTCTCTATCTCTCTATCTCTCTATCACTCTATCTCTCTATCTCTCTATCTCTCTCTCTCTCTATCTCTCTATCTCTCTATCTCTCTATCTCTCTATCTCTCTATCTCTCTATCTCTTTATCTCTCTATCTCTCTATCTCTCTATCTCTCTATCTCTCTATCTCTCTATCTCTCTATCTCTCTATCTCTCTATCTCTCTATCTCTTTATCTCTTTATCTCTCTATCTCTCTATCTCTCTATCTTTCTATCTCTCTATCTCTCTATCTCTCTATCGCTCTATCTCTCTATCTCTCTATC
>CAXAQZ010000611.1:15000-17500 GCA_963971145.1 Sussaba pulchella | reverse complement strand
ATCTCTCTATCTCTCTATCTCTCTATCTCTCTATCTCTCTATCTCTCTATCTCTCTATCTCTCTATCTCTCTATCTCTCTATCTCTCTATCTCTCTATCTTTCTATCTCTCTATCTCTCTATCTCTCTATCTCTCTATCTCTCTATCTCTCTATCTCTCTATCTCTCTATCTCTCTATCTCTCTATCTCTCTATCTCTCTATCTCTCTATCTCTCTATCTCTCTATCTCTCTATCTCTCTATCTCTCTATCTCTCTATCTCTCTATCTCTCTATTTCTCTATCTCTCTATCTCTCTATCTCTCTATCTCTCTATCTCTCTATCTCTCTATCTCTCTATCTCTCTATCTCTCTATCTTTCTATCTCTCTATCTCTATATCTCTCGATCTCTCTATCTCTCTATCTCTCTATCTCTCTATCTCTCTATCTCTCTATCTCTCTATCTCTCTATCTCTCTATCTCGCTATCTCTCTATCTCTATATCTCTATCTCTCTATCTCTCTGTCTCTCTATCTCTCTATCTCTTTTTTGCTATATCTTCGTACCTCTTTATCTTTCTATTGCTATATCTCCGTACCTCTTTATCTTCATATCTCCGTATCTCTTTATTTCTCCATCTCTCTATCTTTCTATCTCTTTATCTCTCTATCCCTCTATCTCTCTATCTATCTATCTCTCTATCTCTCTATCTCTCTATCTCTCTATCTCTCTATCTCTCTATCTCTCTATCTCTCTATCTCTCTATCTCTCTATCTCTATATTTCTTCATCTCTCTATCTCTCTATCTCTCTATCTCTCTATCTCTATCTCTCTATCTCTTCATCTCTCTATCTCTCTATTTCTCTATCTCTCCATCTCTCTATCTCTTTATCTCTCTATCTCCCTATCTCTCTATCTCTCTATCTCTCTATCTCTCTATCTCTCTATCTCTCTATCTCTCTATCTCTCTATCTGTCTATCTCTCTATCACTCTATCTCTCTATCTCTCTATCTCTCTATCTCTCTATCTCTCTATCTCTCTATCTCTCTATCTCTCTATCTCTCTAACTCTCTATCTCTCTATCTCTCTATCTCTCTATCTCTCTATCTCTCTATCTCTCTGTCTCTCTATCTCTCTATCTCTCTATCTCTCTATCTCTCTATCTCTCTATCTCTTTATCTCTCTATCTCCCTATCTCTCTATCTCTCTATCTCTCTATCTCTCTATCTCTTTATCCCTCTATCTCTCTATCTCTCTATCTCTCTATCTCTCTATGTCTCTATCTCTTTATCTCTTTATCTCCCTATCTCTCTATCTCTCTGTCTCTCTATCTCTCTATCCCTCTATCTCTCTATCTCTCTATCTCTCTATCTCTCTATCTCTCTATCTCTCTATCACTCTATCTCTCTATCTCTCTATCTCTCTTTCTCTCTATCTTTCTATCTTTCTATCTCTCTATCTCTCTATCTCTCTATCTCTCTATCTCTTTATCTCTTTATCTCTCTATCTCTTTATCTCTCTATCTCTCTATCTCTCTATCTCTCCATCTCTCTATCTCTCTATCTCTCTATCTCTCTATCTCTCTATCTCTGTATCTCTCTATCTCTCTATCTTTATATCTCTCGATCTCTCTATCTCTCTATCTCTCTATCTCTCTATCTCTCTATCTCTCTATCTCTCTATCTCTCTATCTCTCTATCTTTCTATCTCTCTATCTCTCTATCTCTCTATCTCTCTATCTCTCTATCTCTCTATCCCTCTATCTCTCTATCTCTCTCTCTCTATCTCTCTATCTCTCTATCTCTCTAGCTCTCTAGCTCTCTAGCTCTCTATCTCTCTATCTCTCTATCTCTCTATCTCTTTATCTCTCTATCTCTCTATCTCTCTATCTCTCTATCTCTCTATCTTTCTATCTCTCTATCTCTCTATCTCTCTATCTTTTTATCCCTCTATCTCTCTATCTCTCTATCTCTCTATCTCTCTATCTCTCTATCTCTCTATCTCTCTATCTCTCTATCTCTCTATCTCTCTATCTCTCTATCTCTCTATCTCTCTATCTCTCTATCTCTCTATCTCTCTATCTCTCTATCTCTCTATCTCTCTATCTCTCTATCTCTCTATCTCTCTATCTCTCTATCTCTCTATCTCTCTATCTCTCTATCTCTCTATCTCTCTATCTCTCTATCTCTCTATCTCTCTATCTCTCTATCTCTCTATCTCTCTATCTCTCTATCTCTCTATCTCTCTATCTCTTTATCTCTCTATCTCTCTATCTCTCTATCTCTCTATCTCTCTATCTCTCTATCTCTCGATCTCTCTATTTCTCTATCTCTCTATCTCTCTATCTCTCTATCTCTCTATCTTTCTATCTCTCTATCTCTCTATCTCTCTATCTTTCTTTCTCTCTATCTATTTATCTCTTTATCTTTCTATCTCTCTATCTCTTTATCTCTCTATCTCTCTATCTCTCTATCTCTATATCCCTCTATCTCTCTATCTCTTTATCTCTCTATCTCTCTAT
>CAXAQZ010000611.1:0-5000 GCA_963971145.1 Sussaba pulchella | reverse complement strand
CTCTATCTCTCTATCTCTCTATCTCTATATTTCTTCATCTCTCTATCTCTCTATCTCTCTATCTCTCTATCTCTATCTCTCTATCTCTTCATCTCTCTATCTCTCTATGTCTCTATCTCTCCATCTCTCTATCTCTTTATCTCTCTATCTCCCTATCTCTTTATCTCTCTATCTCTCTATCTCTCTATCTCTCTATCTCTCTATCTCTCTATCTCTCTATCTGTCTATCTCTCTATCACTCTATCTCTCTATCTCTCTATCTCTCTATCTCTCTATCTCTCTATCTCTCTATCTCTCTATCTCTCTAACTCTCTATCTCTCTATCTCTCTATCTCTCTATCTCTCTATCTCTCTATCTCTCTGTCTCTCTATCTCTCTATCTCTCTATCTCTCTATCTCTCTATCTCTCTATCTCTTTATCTCTCTATCTCCCTATCTCTCTATCTCTCTATCTCTCTATCTCTCTATCTCTTTATCCCTCTATCTCTCTATCTCTCTATCTCTCTATCTCTCTATGTCTCTATCTCTTTATCTCTTTATCTCCCTATCTCTCTATCTCTCTGTCTCTCTATCTCTCTATCCCTCTATCTCTCTATCTCTCTATCTCTCTATCTCTCTATCTCTCTATCTCTCTATCTCTCTATCACTCTATCTCTCTATCTCTCTTTCTCTCTATCTTTCTATCTTTCTATCTCTCTATCTCTCTATCTCTCTATCTCTCTATCTCTTTATCTCTTTATCTCTCTATCTCTTTATCTCTCTATCTCTCTATCTCTCTATCTCTCCATCTCTCTATCTCTCTATCTCTCTATCTCTCTATCTCTCTATCTCTGTATCTCTCTATCTCTCTATCTTTATATCTCTCGATCTCTCTATCTCTCTATCTCTCTATCTCTCTATCTCTCTATCTCTCTATCTCTCTATCTCTCTATCTCTCTATCTCTCTATCTCTCTATCTCTCTATCTCTCGATCTCTCTATCTCTCTATCTCTCTATCTCTCTATCTCTCTATCTCTCTATCTCTCTATCTCTCTATCTCTCTATCTCTCTATCTCTCTATCTCTCTATCTCTCTATCTCTCTATCTCTCTATCTCTCTATCTCTCTATCCCTCTATCTCTCTATCTCTCTCTCTCTATCTCTCTATCTCTCTATCTCTCTAGCTCTCTAGCTCTCTAGCTCTCTATCTCTCTATCTCTCTATCTCTCTATCTCTTTATCTCTCTATCTCTCTATCTCTCTATCTCTCTATCTCTCTATCTCTCTATCTCTCTATCTCTCTATCTCTCTATCTCTCTATCTCTCTATCTCTCTATCTCTCTATCTCTCTATCTCTCTATCTCTCTATCTCTCTATCTCTCTATCTCTCTATCTCTCTATCTCTCTATCTCTCTATCTCTCTATCTCTCTATCTCTCTATCTCTCTATCTCTCTATCTCTCTATCTCTCTATCTCTCTATCTCTCTATCTCTCTATCTCTTTATCTCTCTATCTCTCTATCTCTCTATCTCTCTATCTCTCTATCTCTCTATCTCTCGATCTCTCTATTTCTCTATCTCTCTATCTCTCTATCTCTCTATCTCTCTATCTTTCTATCTCTCTATCTCTCTATCTCTCTATCTTTCTATCTCTCTATCTATTTATCTCTTTATCTTTCTATCTCTCTATCTCTTTATCTCTCTATCTCTCTATCTCTCTATCTCTATATCCCTCTATCTCTCTATCTCTTTATCTCTCTATCTCTCTATCTCTCTATCTCTCTATCTCTCTATCTCTCTATCTCTCTATCTCTCTATCTCTCTATCTCTCTATCTCTCTATCTCTCTATCTCTCTATCTCTCTATCTCTCTATCTCTCTATCTCTCTGTCTCTCTATCCACCGGAAAAGATAATAGAACTCGCAGCAAAAAAACAACTAATACGGCACCTGGAAGAAAACGAAATGTTAACGGACAGGCAATTTGGATTTAGAGAAGGAAGGTCGTGCGAAGGCGCGATACAAATGATTCTTACTGAGTGGAACCAAAGAATCAGCGAAGGAAAGATCATTGGGGCAATCTTCATCGATCTGAAGAGAGCATTTGAGACGGTCGACAGAAATATCCTGCTAGGGAAACTGCCTAGGTTCGGAATAGGGGGCGTGGTACTCGAGTGGTTTAAATCGTATTTAAATTACCGTTCGCAAGTAGTAGTCGTCGGGGAGAAAATATCGTCGGAACAAGGAACGGAATACGGAGTGCCTCAGGGTTCGGTATTAGGACCAATCCTATTCATAATGTATATTAACGATATCATCGACAGTGTCGGGAATCAAGCGGAAGTAGTATTGTTTGCGGACGACATGATTGTATATGTAGATGGTCGCGGGTCCGAGGAGATCGAATACAAACTGAACGAGTGTTTAAATAAAATTGAAGTGTGGTTGGGGAAAAATAAACTTAAAATGAATGCGAAGAAAACGAAGTTTATGACTTTTAAAGGAATTAGAGATCCAAGAGGTGAAACCGTGAAGGTAGTGGCAAAGTCCGGGGAGGAGATTGAAAAAATCGAAATAATAAAATATCTGGGGATAATATTAGATAGCAAGCTAACACTTAAGGCGCATAGAGAATACGTGGTGAAGAAGGTAGGAAAAAAAATAAGCTTCCTTAATAGAATAGGATCTTATTTATCGCCGGCAACGCGGTGCACAGTATACAAAACGATTATAGCTCCTCACCTGGAATACTGCGGCACGGTGCTGTTGAATATGAACAGTACCGATAGGGCGGGACTACAGAAAATGCAAAATAGGGCGATGAGGGTGATACTTCAATGTAACCGAAGGACGTCGATAGACGCCATGCTTGAATGTTTATGCTTCATGAGCGTGGAAGAACGAATAAAATATAAAGTTTTAATATTTATCTTTAAAATGATAGAAGCGGAGAGAGCCAAAGAAGTGAACGATAGGGCAGTGCAATTTGTGGGAGAAAGGAGCGGACGATGTACGAGAAATGCAAGCAACATAAATATAAGGTTTAGGGGAAGTGCAAAAGGACAAAAAGACTTGTATTATGAGGGGTTCAAACTGTATAACGAAACTCCGAACGAGGTCAGAAATGCCAGAAACCTAAAAGAATTTAAAAGAAAAGCTATAGAATATATATTGGATAAGCGTAGGAGAAGGACAGCATTGTAAGGCGGTACATACCAAAGAAAAATGCACTAAGACTGAAAAACCAATGAATAGACTGAATGTTAAGACTGAAATATAAGCAAATATGTTTAAACTATTGTAAACGCTGACCGTGGTTAAATATAGCGGAGAACGCTAAATAAATGAATCAATCAATATCTCTCTATCTCTCTATCTCTCTATTTCTCTTTCTCGCTATCTCTCTATCTCTCTATCTCTCTATCTCTCTATCTCTCTATCTTTATATCTCTCTATCTCTCTATCTCTCTATCTCTCTATCTCTCTATCTCTCTATCTCTCTATCTCTCTATCTCTCTATCTCTCTATCTCTCTATCTCTCTATCTCTCTATCTCTCTATCTCTCTATCTCTCTATCTCTCTATCTCTCTATCTCTCTATCTCTCTATCTCTCTATCTCTCTATCTCTCTATCTCTCTATCTCTCTATCTCTCTATCTCTCTATCTCTCTATCTTTCTATCTTTCTATCTCTCTATCTCTCTATCTCTCTATCTCTCTATCTCTCTATCTCTCTATCTCTCTATCTCTCTATCTCTCTATCTCTCTATCTCTCTATCTCTCTATCTCTCTATCTCTCTATCTCTCTATCTCTCTATCTCTCTATCTCTCTATCTCTCTATCTCTCTATCTCTCTATCTCTCACTCTCTCTATCTCTCTATCTCTCTATCTCAATATCTCTCCGTCTCTCTATCTCTCTATCTCTCTATCTCTCTATCTCTCTATCTCTCTATCTCTCTATCTCTCTATCTCTCTATCTCTCTATCTCTCTATCTCTCTATCTCTCTATCTCTCTATCTCTCTATCTCTCTATCTCTCTATCTCTCTATCTCTCTATCTCTCTATCTCTCTATCTCTCTATCTCTCTATCTCTCTATCTCTCTATCTCTCTATCTCTCTATCTCTCTATCTCTCTATCTCTCTATCTCTCTATCTCTCTATCTCTCTATCTCTCTATCTCTCTATCTCTCTATCTCTCTATCTCTCTATCTCTCTATCTCTCTATCTCTCTATCTCTCTATCTCGCTATCTCTCTATCTCTCTATCTCTCTATCTCTCTATCTCTCTATCTCTCTATCACTCTATCACTCTATCACTCTATCTCTCTATCACTCTATCTCTCTATCTTTCGATCTCTCTATCTCTCTATCTCTCTATCTCTCTATCTCTCTATCTCTCTATCTCTCTATCTCTCTATCTCTCTATCTCTCTATCTCTTTATCTCTTTATCTTTTTATCTCTCTATCTCTCTATCTCTCTATCTTTCTATCTCTCTATCTCTCTATCTCTCTATCTCTCTATCTCTCTATCTCTCTATCTCTCTATCTCTCTATCTCTCTATCTCTCTATCTCTCTATCTCTCTATCTCTCTATCTCTCTATCTCTCTATCTCTCTATCTCTCTATCTCTCTATCTTTCTATCTCTCTATCTATCTATCTCTCTATCTCTCTATCTCTCTATCTCTTTATCTCTCTATTTCTCTATCTCTCTATCTCTCTATCTCTCTATCTCTCCATCTCTCTATCTCTTTATCTCTCTATTTCCCTATCCCTCTATCTCTCAATCAGCCTATCTCTCTATCTCTCTATCTCTCTATCTCTCTATCTCTCTATCTCTCTATCTCTCTATCACTCTATCTCTCTATCTCTCTATCTTTCTATCTCTTTATCTCTCTATCTCTCTATCTCTCTATCTCTCTATCTCTATATCTGTCTATCTCTCTATCTCTCTATCTCTCTATCTTTCTATCTCTCTATCTGTTTATCTTTCTATCTCTCCAACTCTCTATCTCTTCGTCTCTCTATC